>BDMV01000001.1:68826421-68953893 GCA_008326285.1 Oryza officinalis
GAGAGAGAGAGTGGGGCCCACCGGCGGGTCCCACCTCTTTTTCTTTTCCTCTTTTTTTTCTTCTCTTCCCTCCTTTTTCTCTCTCCTTCTTATCTTTTCTTTCTCTCTCTCTTCTCTTTCTTGCCTTCTTTGCTTGTTCTTGCCGGGAGGAGAGGCCGAGCGGGAGGGCACCGATGGCCGGGCGACGGCGCGGCTTTGGCAGCGCGACGCGCGGCGCGCGGGTTCGGCGGCAGGGCGGCGCGGGAGGCGCAGACCGGCGGCGGCTGTGGCCAGGCGGCTCGGTGCGGTCGGGCGGGCGCGCGGGCGCGGCTGGGAGCGGCTGGGGGTCGCGTCGGCCGGGGCGGCGCGGGCGGTGGCGCGCGGCCGGGGAGACGCGGCGCGGCGGCTGCGGTCGGCCGGGCTGGCGGCTGGAGAGGCGGCCGAGCATGGCGGCACGGCGCGGCGGTGCCACGACAGGGGCGGCGGCGCGCAGCCGAGGCGGCCGGGAGGCGGTTCTGTGCCGGCTCGGTTTGCGCGGCACGGCCAGGAGGTTGGTGGCGCGCGGCTTGGCCGATGTCCGCGGGAGGGAGGTGGTCGGCCGGGGCAGCTCGGCAGGAGACGACGTGCTGGCCACGACGTCGGCCGTGCGCGAGCTGCTTGGCATGGGACGGCACGGCTTGGCGCGTGCGCCGGCCACTGGGTGAAGTCGGCATGCCGACAGCACGCGCGGCAGGGGCAGCAGCGCGCCGGCTCGAGCGGCTGGTCGAGGTCAAGGGACAGCCTCGGTTGGGTAGGCGACACCGCCGAGGCGGCTCGACGCAGAGCATCGGCAACGCGGCCGGGCATGGCGGTGCGTCGGCACGGCCTGGAAGGCAGCCAGGCGGCTCGGCCGAACGACGACGACGTTCGGTCTGTCGGGCGGCTGCAAGTGTACATGCATACGTATACCTACAGCTAGCTAGCTGCTTGCATGCATGCATGCACACGTTCGGCTAGCTGTATGGCGCATGCATGGCCGGCTGTGAAGCGACGGTCGCTGCGGAGGGCGGCGCCGGTGCCGCGCCACCGCCCGGCCATCGGTGCCCTCCCGCTTGGCCTCTCCTCCCGGCAAGAACAAGCAGAGAAGGCAAGAAAGAGAAGAGAGAGAGAAAGAAAAGATAAGAAGGAGAGAGAAAAAGGAGGAGGGAAGAGAAGAAAAAAAAAGAGGAAAAGAAAAAGAGGTGGGACCCGCCGGTGGGCCCCACTCTCTCTCTCTCTCCGTGGGCCTTTGACCGCAGACTTTCAAAAAAAATCTAAATCCCCTCCCTCTTCTTTTCAGGGCCGAGCCCATAAAGTCCTCCTGCAAAAGTCTATATTATATCCTCCGGGCCGAAACCCACCAACAGCCTCCCTCCTCGACGAAGTCTAATTTATACCCCCCTACTCACCCAACTCTCCTCTTGAAGTCTGTATTACCTCCCTAACCGACCTACATCACCTTGGGCTAAGGCCAAAGCTCCTCCAAAATAAAAGTCCAACATGCCCCCTCTGAGCCTCTCAGCCAAAGAATATTCCCAAGAATATCCCTTTCCAAATTAATAAATCCATTTCCGTATTTCAGAAAATCCATTAATCCTCCAAATCCGTATCTCCCTCATTTTAAGTCGAATTTGAACGAAACTTCCATCAAATTCTTTCAAAAATCAAGATCTACGCAATGGCACTGGTTTGGTTATTTTCCTTTTTGGAATTTTTGGCTCTTTTGTGTTAGCGAGTAGTTCGTGATGTTATTATTCGACCGGACAGGGTACATCTGCGAGGAGGAAACTGAGCCAACTGATAACGAACCCTCGAGTGAGCAAGGCAAGTCACTACGCCTCCTTCCTCGAACATGTTGATCCTATTTTTATAAATGTGTTGATTGCAAACAAAATTGCATGCTAATTATAAAACACGTACCTACATTTGCTTAAGCCTTACCTTTGATATTGTTTATCCTTATGTATTTACACCTTTGTGACCCAAGTATATTACTTTACGCGTGATTATTTACTCACTGCTTATCCCTGCTTACATGGACGTTATACACTCTATATGTGGGATATGTGGACGTGGTTATACTGATCACTCGATAGGGGTGATCAATAGAGATCGGGTGGAGACATAAGCGCCACCCACCGCATGAAAACCTTTGTGAAAACCCAAAAACTTAATTAAACAAAAGTGATTTCGACTAGGGCGGCACGGATAGAATATGGGTGGTTCTGGGAACGGTAAGCCACCGACCCTGGTCAGTTAAGGACCGAGTCAAGAAGCTAAGCAGGAAACGAACCGAGTACGACCACACTTCTTGAGTGGGGCTAGACCCGGTGGACTAGGTTATTCTCGTGGGGTGGCACCCCAGACATGGTCGGTTCTGGATATCGATATGGAAATGTGGGAGCGTGTGGTTTAATGACGTCAAGCTTTATATATGTATAATGTAACCTTCAATCTCGGGAGCGCCAGGACTCCCCTCACAACCGGCTCGAGGTAGGAATGTGGCACCGGAGGTGCAATGGGGATTCATAGTCCTTGGAGCGGGTGCCGCCATGCGAGGGTAACTGAAAGACCGGGCCGTGACAAGTCTCATGTGTTGGGTGCGTCACGGAGTGTGGGATTAAAAGCGTACATCCGCTGCAGCGTGAGTAAATTAAACTATTCGAATAGCCGTGCTCGCGGTTAATGAGCGCCGGGACTTGTATTACTCTTGACTAGACTCACATGTTTTTAAATTGTTTAGAAGAAGTTGGGATAAATACAACATGGGTGACCTTGCCCCATGCGTGGGAAGGTTAGATTATGATGAAGGAACTTCTAATTAATTACAACCTTTACATAGCGGCAATTCTTTTCATGGTTAAAACTGCTAGGCCATAGGCTTGTAAAATAACTTGCGAAAACTGGCTTTACGCAAATAAACCAAAACCTGCCTTAGATCTCTATATGCATTTGTTGCATTTCTATAGTGGTGACTTGTTGAGTACGGTTGGTACTCACCCTTGCATATTTCTACCCTTTTAGTTCTTGATGATGAGGACATGCCAGTCGAACTGATCCCCGAGGAGGGGGATGGTACGGAGGAACCATAGGGACTAATCCCCAGTTGATGCCTGTGGAGTATAGATGGACCGCCGCAGCCTCGCTTCCGCTATCCTATGTTATTTGGTATTGTATCCGGTCAGACAGGCCTATTAGAACCTACTCGGGTTCCCATGTAATATTTGGTATTGTAAGACTATGCGATGCAGACTATGTGTACCAGAGTTGTAATATGTGTATACCAACCTACCGATCCAGGGAGTTGGTATTTGTAAACACATATGGTTTCCTGTGCTATAAAATCAGGGACCGACAAACGGACCCCGGCTACTGAGCCCGATCTCGGACTCTCCGTCCCCGAGGCCAACTTGAGCCCCTTGCAGCTGCCTCACGCCACCTACTGGGTGGTACAGTTCGACGGCTCCCTGGCCCTTCAGGGTGCTGGCGCGGGGGTCACCTTGACCTCGCCAAGCGGAGACGTCCTTAGATATTTGGTTCGCCTAGATTTTCGGGCAACCAACAATATGGCGGAGTACGAGGGACTCCTTGTGGGACTCAGAGTGGCGGCCGGAATGGGGATCCGCCGCCTCCTGGTTCTAGGCGACTTCCAGTTGGTCGTTAACCAGGTCTCCAAGGAGTACCGGTGCTTCCACGCGCAGATGGACGCCTACGTCCGTGGGGTGCGGCATATGGAGCGTCATTTCGACGAGTTAGAACTTCGGCACGTGCCCAGACGGGATAACGCGGTCGCCGACGAACTCTTGAGGCTCGCTTCATCGCGAGCCCCGACCCCACCGGGCGCCTTTGAAGAAAGGCTGGCCCAGCCGTCGGCGCGACCCGACCCCCTAGGGGAGACGGACGAGCCTACGCAGCCCCCGAGGCCCGTCGGAGTCCAGGCCTCGGGACCTGGGGGTGCCGAGTCCGGCCCCCCAAGATTGGTCGCTTGGATAACTGAGATCCAAGCATTCCTCAAAGATCAGACTCTACCCGAGGACCGCGAAGGGAGTGAACGCGTCAGTCACATCTCCAAGCGCTACGTGCTGGTGGAAGGCGCCCTCTACCGGCGCGGGGCCAACGGGGTCCTCCTGAAGTGCATTCCTCGGGAACAGGGCGTCGAGCTTCTTGTCGATGTCCATGAAGGTGAGTGCGGAGCCCACTCCGCCTCGCGCACCTTGGTCGGCAAGGCCTTTCGCCAGGGTTTCTATTGGTCGACGGCACTCCACGACGCAGCTGACCTAGTCCGACGATGCAGGGCGTGCCAGTTTCACGCCAAGCAAACGCATCAGCCGGCTCAGGCCCTGCAGACCATACCTCTTTCATGGCCGTTTGCTGTTTGGGGGCTGGACATCCTGGGTCCCTTCAGGAAGGCCCTGGACAGGTTTGAGTATCTGTACGTCGCAATCGACAAGTTCACTAAGTGGCCTGAGGCTTATCCGGTCATCAAGATCGACAAACACTCGGCGCTAAAATTCATAAAGGGCATCACCGCTCGTTCGGAGTGCCTAACCGTATCATTACGGACAACAACACCCAGTTCACTAGTGAGCTTTTCGGCGACTACTGCGAAGACATGGGCATCAAGCTCTGTTTCGCCTCACCCGCCCACCCCAGAAGCAACGACCAAGTGGAGCGCGCCAACGCGGAAATCCTCAAGGGCCTCAAGAACAAAACCTTCAACATCCTCAAGAAGCATAGCGATTCGTGGATCGAGGAGCTGCCAGCGGTGCTCTGGGCGAACCGAACCACTCCAAGCAGAGCGACAGGGGAAACGCCTTTCTTCCTCGTCTACAGCGCGGAGGCGGTCCTCCCATCCGAGCTCACCCTGAGGTCCCCTCGGGCCACCATGTATTGCGAGGCTGATCAAGATCAGCTTCGCCGAGACGACCTCGACTACCTGGAAGAGCGAAGGCGGCGCGCGGCCCTCCGAGCCGCGCGCTACCAGCAAAGCCTGCGGCGCTACCATCAGCGCCATGTCCGAGCCCGATCACTCTGCGTCGACGATCTCGTCCTACGCCACGTCCAAACGCGTGCTGGACTGAGCAAACTCTCACCAATGTGAGAGGGTCCGTATCGAGTGATCGGTGTCCCCCGGCCGGGCTCAGTTCGATTGGCCACGGGCGACGGCACAGAGCTGCCTAACCCATGGAACATCGAGCATCTTCGCCGCTTCTACCCATAAGGGGGTCGGGTGTCGTACCTCGGGCTCAGGCCAACCCCGTGCCCCCCTCGGGCATGCAGGGTTGGTCGGGGGCTCCCACATGCACATACTTGTTTAATTCTTTCCTAGCATTTCAATAACAAGCATTTTCAATTTCCCAAGAACTGCGCCTGTGTTATCGTTTCCTTTTGAAAAGTCTTGACTTGAGTCAGTCTGCTCGTGCTCGACCTTGCCCTCGGCAGCCCGGGTCGTCTAAAACCGCCAAACGGGGCCCAGAACCGAGCCGTGCCCCAGGGTGCGGTGAACTCCGGGGGGGAATCGGCAATGGCCCACAATCGGGTCCCCATAACCCTCGGTCACCGCGCTCCCGGCCTGGCCAGTCTCGACATGCGAATCTCCCCAGGCACCAGCTCCGACCCGCGGTGCTTGAGGCTGGGGCCCGAGCATGAGCCCTCGCTCAAGCCAAGATGCAAAAGGATCGCGACACAGACCATCCTTATCACGCTCATATAGCAAGCATAGCTAACATAGAAATTAAAATCTTGTTTGATTGCAGATAAAATGAAGCCAGTTTGTACAAGCATTAACTCAAAGGCCTCAGAAGATGAAGGAATAAAAAATTAAGATACACGGGGGCCCAGGGGCTCACTCCGACGCACCCGGGTCGCCGGCCTCGCCATTGCTGTCGTCGTCGGCACCATCGTCGCCATCCTCCTCCTCGTCGGAGTCGAGGGCGAAGACGAGCCGAGGGGCCGTCCCCTCGAAGCCGTGGACGATTTGATCGGCGGCATCCCAGACTTGGGCGCGCGCGTTGTCCTCGGTTCCGGGAGGGAACTCTTCCAGCGCCGTCCACGGGGAGAAGTCGGGGTCCCGGGCTTGATAGCTCGCCAGCACGAGCTCCACCGCTCCCCGGGCGAGGTCCCTTGAGGAAGACTTGACCGTCTCCTCGATCTCCTCGGGGAGGCTCTCAAGGTCCCCGGCCATCTCCGAGAGGCGCTGGGCGAGGCCCCCCCGATTGGCGGCGTACTTTACGTACCGCCCGCTCCAGATGCCCACCTGACGCCCAGCGCGGTCGAGGCGGGAGACGGCGTCCCAAAGCATGCCGGGCCCCACCTCGTTCGCCAGCCGGAGGGCCTCAACCTCCCCGGCGGACGAGTCCAGGGCGCCCTGCAGCTCGACGATGGTGTGCTCGCGGCTGTGAGGTGGGCAGCTAGATCGTCGTGGCCTGCGGCCGCCCCGCCGCTGCGCGCCTGCGCGTCCAGCTCCCTCGCCCGCGCCTCGAGTTCAGAGGCCCGCTGGTTCAGCGCGTCCCTCTCAGCGCGGGCGCTTTCCAGATTACGGCGCGCCTGCTCCTCCCGCGCCGCCTCGCGGAGGAGCAGACTGTCCGTCTGCCGCTGCGCCGCGGCCTCGGCCTCCTCGAGGGCTCGCCCCCGCTCAGCGAGCGCGTCTTCGCGGAGGCAGAGTGCGGATTCCTACTCGGCGGAGGCAGCCTCGTGCGCCACCAGCGTCGCCTCCCGTGTGGCGGCGGCGGTCTCGTGTGCCGTCAGCGCTGCCTCCTTCGCGTCCAGGGCGCGGGCGCGCTCCTCCAGCGCCTCCAACTCCCGGGCGCGGAGGTCAAGGGCCTCGGCCCGCCGGCGCACGGCGGCCTCTTGCACAAGCAAGCGCGAGGCCCGTCCCCCGAGCGTAGTGAGGCGCTCCTCCAGCGCCATAGTGCGGGCCTCTAGGGCCTCCTCGCGCTGGTGGGTCGCCGCCTCGATCTCCGTCGCCCGTCGCTCCCGGGCAGCGGCGGCGTCGAGAACTCCACGGGCGGCGTCGAGCTTCTCCTCCAGCTCCGCCACCCTGCTCCCGTATTCGAGGCGGAAGTCGTCCCGCGCCCCGTCGAGCACGGCGGTGGCGATGAGGGCAGACTCCCGCTCCTCCTCCACTTCCCGGGCGATTTCTGCCAGGGTCCTGTGGCGAGCCTCGAGCTGCGAGGTGTGCAGGTTGTGCGCCTTACGGCCGGCCTCCACCATGGCCTCCACGGAGCGCCGTCCCTCCTCGACGCGCGCCCATGCCGCGTCGATTTTTGCCCGCTCCGCCTGCAGGGCCTGCATTTGGGCGCTTAGCCTGTCCAGCACCATGCTGTTGGCCGTGGCCAAGGCCTGCAGGAGGGGCTCCGCGCTCAGCGGGGCGGTGGAAGAAAGGGGGGAAGGCCACCTCGGTGGTGGTGAAGCACGGCTCGGCTCGCCGATCGGTGCGTTGGCCTCGGGGGCCTTTCCCGAGGCCGGCTCATCCGGAGTGCCACCTGGGGCGTCGGGCCCCGGGTGCGCCCCCTCGACATCATCACAGGCAGCCTCGGTGGCGGCCTCCGCCTCGGGCGCAGTCAGGTCAGGGACCTGGGTGGCAGCCTCGGCCGCCGGCGCCTCGTGCGCGCGCGCCGCCTCTACCTCCCGGATGGCCTCCTCGGCCCGGCGGACCCTGGCCGCCTCTCGAGCAGCCTCCTCGGCCTGGCGGACTCGGGCCGCCTCCCGAGCAGCCTCTTGAGCTTCCCGTAGACGGCCTGCGGCTTCCTACAGGTCGGCCTCCCGCCTCCGAGCCTCTGCGGTCGCCGCCTCCCTGGCCTCGGGCCGGCCAGCCTTGGAGCGACGCGTGGAGCGGGACGGGATCTCGCTGAGGCAGAAGAAAAACATGAAACAGAAAGAGATAAGTAAAGACGAGCCCTGGGGGTTTGGGAATAAGAGTGTGGCCGCTGTGGGTGAGAGGTCGAACCTGCGGGGTGGCCGGCTGAACGACCACTTTGGGGGCGTGATGAGGCTCCCCCTGCACGGCTCGGTCTCCCCCACCTTGCGGAGCCGCTTCTTCTTCCGCTCCCCCTCGGGCTGGGGCGTCGGTGCGGCGTCCTCTGGGCGCCTGCCGCTGACGCGCACCGCCCCGCCCCCTCGGGGAGGAGATGGAGGAGGGGTCGCCTCTTGCTTCCTCTTCTCCTTGGTGTCGGCAGGGCGGCTGCCCCCCGAACCCCCGCCGCTTGGCCGAGAGGCATGGCCCCCTCCGGGGGTAGGTTGGTCCCCTCTGCGGCTGCCGCCCGCACCATCATGGCCTTGGGGAGGCCGATCCCCCGACGCCCCGACCACCTGCATGATGGCCAGGATGTTGGCGCGCTCTGGGTCGCTGCAGAGGGGGAGGATCCCCCGAGGGATGAGGGATGATTCCACGAAGCTAAGGTTTAGAACCCGTTGGACCACCATCCTGAAGTCCTCGGGGTCCCAATCCCACTTACGCCCCTGGTGGGTCCTCAGGAGGTCCTCGGTCTCGGTGTACTCCCAGGCGCCCCGGGCGCGTCGCCGGAGCGGCGCGATCCGGCGGTGGAGGTAGTCGCCGAACACCATGGCCCTCGTGAGCCCCTGGGTTTGCAGGCCCGCCAGGCGGTCCAGGACGGCGTCGTAGCCGTCCCCCAGATCCACCGTCGCCCGCCAACTAGGCGCCTACGCTGGGGGCTGGCTCGGGAGTCGGAGGCGCGCTTCGTCGGGGAGGGGGATGTAGAACCAGTCACTCTTCCAGTCGTCCCACTTCTTGTGAAGGACACATGGGATGTAGCGGTTCAACACCTACCCCCGCGGCTGGAAGTAGTAGCCACCGACCACCGTCGGCGGCGATACCGGCTGCACGATGAAGAACCACCGAAACAGCCGAAGGGATGGGCGCACCCCGATGAACATCTCGCACAGGTGTGCGAAGATGGCCAACGTCATCACCGCGTTGGGGGTGAGGTGCGCCATCTGGAGGCCGTAGAACTCCAGAACGTCCATAAAGAATGTGGAGAACGGCGGGATCAAGCCCGCCATGGCGAAGGAGAGGAAGAAGACGGACCGCTCCGGGTAGTGCGGCGCCGGGCGTCCCTCGCCCAGCGCAACCACCTCCCGGGTGGCAGATTCCGGCATGAACCGGCGCGGCAGCCCGGCCTGCCTCTCGCTGGTGATGCGGGAAGGCGGCAGCACGCTGCCGTCAAGCGGCGCGGAGCTCCGCGTCATGGCGCCGGTGGAGGGGGAGCTTGAGGACGAGAGCGCGTGGCGAGAGTAAGGCGAGAGAAACGAAAGAGCTAGAGCACGGATGGTGAAGGCAAGGAAAAAGTGGCGAGAGGAAGGAAACGAATCCCTTCCTCGGCGCCCTTTATACCTCCACCGCGCTCGGCTCCTCGTTTCCCGCGCCCATATCCTTGCCCCCTCGTTTCTCGCGCCCACGCCTGCACTAACCCCACTCGCCCGCTTACGGCGCGCGCGTCGGTCGTGCGACCGTAGCAGTCGAGGAGGGGCAGATCGTGTGCACATTAATCGCGCTCGGTTACCGCAAAAAGCGTCATCATTACGTCCCCAGGCAAAATAGACCGACGTGTCCCGATCCGCGCGCTGCCTCGAGTAATGTTGCGATTACAAGGAGACCGCTCATTAATGTCGACTAGCATTCTTCACCGATATGCGCGGCTCATGACCGTAGGAGTCCTGCCCGCCTTTGGGGGCCGGTCCCACCTGTCACTTAGGCCTGAGGAGTGGCGTCAAGCCTGGGTGCCCCCCCTCGAGCGTGGCCACCCGGGCGTGACGCCGGGGACTGCTGTCGGTGACATGGGACCGGGGGTGTCGAGACCAAAGGGAAGGGCGGCCACAGGGATCCACGTGGCCCGTTTCCCCGGAGGGGTCGGGCCTGAGGGTGACGTGGCGGCTGCCCTCCCGGTTTCCCCCGGGGTCGGGCCGCTCCCGTTTCTGCCCCGAGGCCTGGGGCGCCCCGACCCCCTGTGGCTTTGGTGCCACGTGCGCAGGTTAGGTGAACACGGCAGAGCTCAGCTAACCGCATTTATAGCGGTTCAAACGGGCGCACTACGCCGCATTTAATGCGGCGTGGCGCATGCATATCCGGTCCGTGACCGGTCACGGTGAGTGACCGGTCGCAGACCGGTCAAATCGCGGGTTAGGTGGCGCCAGGCGGCCTGCCACACGCCTCGCCCCGTCCCGTCGGAATGATGAGAGCCCTCTGTCTCTCGTCTCTCAGCCGGAGTTGGCGTGCCAACTCCTGGAGTTGGTATGTCAGCCCCGGTCATATGCTTTCCCGATTCCGGCGCAGGCGAGACGAGAAAGTCGCCCGCCATTTAATGAAAGTTGAAATGGGCGTCCCTCGGATGGGTCGACTGGCCGAGCAGAGGCGTGCTGCGGTGTCTGTCAGAGGCTGCTTCCGGCAGTAGGATAGCCCTAAATGTAAAAGAATGTTTTCTTTCTTAGGCAGCTCGTGGCCCATGTGGTAGCCCCTTGCCATATAAAAGGAGGCCCAGGCCTAGGAGAGGGGAGGGAGGACTCTGGCTGACTCGGTCTGAGGGTTGGACTCTCTCTGAATCCCATCACACTCTCAGATCTACCAGAATACAAGAGTAGGGTATTACGCTTCTTAGCAGCCCGAACCTGTCTAAACCGCCTGCGTCCACGCGTTTTCTTTCGCTGAGATCCCACAAATCAAGAGCAAAGAATTTCACCTTGCGCCCCTGGCCGAACCGGCAAAGGGGGACCTGCGCGGTCTCCCGGTGAGGAGTTTCACCCTCCGTCACCGGTCAAGGGTCATGGATACCCCCATATATTATAATATGTTGGATCAAGAGAAATGCACCTAATTAGTGCTCTAAAGACGTAGATCTGTCTAAACATTGTTATCAACTGTCATGTCTTAATGTCGTCATAATCCTGTGGTGGGCCTGGGCCTTGCTCTCTTTCCACGATTTTTTTTCCACTTTTTTTCTTTTTCTTCCCATTGATTTTTGAGTTTTTTTTCCTTTAGTTTCTTTTTTTGTTTATATATATATAAGACTCTCACACCGTACATGCACACCACACGTGCACTCACGAGTTTGTGAACACACCTCTGTAACAGAGATAGAAGCTAGTAGTAAATCGCATTCTTACTCTATTATATTAAAAACATGTTCGCACATATATAATATCCACGAGGATTTTGATTTAAACTCTAATTGGGTGACATTGCATGCTACTATTCTTGTGATATGGTTGTCTGTTGCATCAACGCAAATAAAGTCCTATGTTGGTCTTTGCCACATTGGCAACCTAACTCCTTCGTAGCCACCATATGTAGTGTACCTGCACGTACCATCTTGGAGAAAAAAAAGAAGAATTTGGTCTCTTATCTGACATACCTCCTTTTCATTTACCTTATAGGAGTTCCTTTGTTAATTTGAGAATTTGATACCATTTTACATTACATTTCAGTCATTTGTTAAGTTTTTTTTGTAATATTGTGGTCACCACTCATCTACTCTGTATCTAATCCTTTCTTTTAGATAATGTTGTATCTAATCTTTTATCATAAATAAAGTTTGCCACAATGTAATTGATTCATATCTTTGTCACACGGGAGCCTGCTTCCTTGCGTCATTGCAGCGTAAAGAAAGGAAGGGCAGGAACCTCTCAATCAACTAAGGGAAGTAGTACTCTCTAATTACATGATTAGATCACCATCCTCTAATTGATAAAGCTTTTAGTCATTACCTTCGGAATAAACTAGGAGCTGCATGTAACATGCGGAATTTTTTTTCAGGCGCTAGGTAGCTCGGGTCACGGTAACGTACGCTCAGTTTAAATATAAGAAAAGATTTGGTTTGCAAATAGTTTGAAGGAAACGTTTTCCTGTGCACATTTCAGTGCCAACTCTATTAACAGAACTAATATTGTACTGTGGTGATCAGTCCAATAGCTCGGGCAATGTCTATCTTCTTTCTGATATAGTCTTCATAGAAGAGTGGTTTATTCCTCTGAAAATAAAATGAATATAAGTTTAGTAAACTGTAAAACAAGCATGCATGCAGAGGCAACTTTATATAGTATTATTGTACAATACCAGCTTCTTGACTGCCTGTGTAATCAGCCCTTGAACTTCATCCTCTGCAACCTAAAGTGGAGGCAAGTGTGAGATTAGATATAAGACGTTAAGAACATCTTCGAATATAATAAATTGCACTTGGATGTCAAATACACAACACTGTACTTACTTCCTCAGTAACACAAGCAGTGCAAGTATGAAATTGAGAAGGAAAAAAAAAGAAATGGATAAGCGTAAAACAAAGACAATGAAAACATTACGGCTATGAACAACACAACTTAATTACCTCCTCCTCCAATTTGGAGCAGTCATTCTCTAGTGCATATTTCATTCTATTTTGGCGTATTGGAAACCTGTTCAATTCATAGACTTCCATCAATGCATCCCTGAAACTTGTGTGCACATAGTCCAAGAGAAAAGGTGGACATTACTGAGCAAATACAACAGTTATAAACATAAGCAATAACCGCTATACTATTACATAAAGCTTAGTTGTGCAGCTAGGGTACAGACGTACAGTGCTGATCAGTGCTAACCTTTTGCTTGGTGACCCGTTGCCAAATCTCAAAATGCACACCATCTAACTCCTTAAAATGACAGACATCATAGTTCATGCTATATTGCAACTCCTGAATAGAATGAATGCAACTGTTAAGATACTTCCTTCGTCTCAAAACATAAAAATTTATAAGATTGGACACGGGTATTAAGAAAATAGATAGAATTGAATGAAAGAAAATTATGATTGGTTGAAATATGAAGATAGGTGAAAAAATTGAATGGTGAAGAGTTGTGATTGGTTGGGAAGAGAATGTTGATGAAGAGATTGTTATATTTTGGGACAAATCCTAAAGGCTAGAACTTGTTATATTTTGAAACGGAGGAAATATATATAAGACCATCAAAATCAATTTAACTAATGAGCACCATACATGGAAGCCAAGATAAGCTAACTCAGGAGTAATATTAGGGAATTCAGTAGCAATCTTAAATGCTTGGTAGGTTTCTCTGGTGATTATTCTTCCCCACGTATATAACAAAGAAGTTATCATAATGATACAATTAATATACATAAAACATAATCAAACCATAAATTTTGCGCAGCCATACTTACTATAAGAGATGGCCGCTCAAGTAGCACATAATCTTCCATCCACTATTTCAAGACAAAAGAGAGCCTATTCTCTTTTAATCGATGTTTTAAAAAATGCCATAAAGTTTTAAGGCATGCATGTTAGCTGGATCTATAATGCATACCTTTAGTTTCTTTGACAATTCTTCACTATATTTTACATATTTTTTTCAACCTCATACGTATGTAAATATTTATAGTACGTGTCCCAGTCGACATACATATAACCCTATAAAAAAGAGAGACAGAGAAGAAAACCACAAGTTAGAAATATTTACATTGATAAACAACAAATAATTTAGAGAACTATACTTGAAATGTCTACTTGAAGCCAAAGCACATTTATATTTAAACAATGTTTATAATATAAAAAATGTAAAAAAAACTTGAAGCACTATAGGCCACGTACCCTATTTTTAGGGACCAGACGTTGATAGTCATACAGCGCTGCAAGCGTGCAATAATCAGGGTGGGAAGAACCAACCAAATGTGTCATCATAAAAGCACATATAAAACTCCTCCTTGCCAAGAAGAAGAAGAAGGCTAAGAACTCATCTTCCGCGCACATAACATGAAGGAACGTATTTTCTTATGATTAGTTAAGTATTTATTATTTTTTTAAAAATAAATTAATATGATTTTTAAAGCAACTTTCGAATAGAAAACTTAAAAAACACATTGTTTAGCGGTTTAAAAAACGTGCGTGCGAAACACGAGAGAAAAGTTAAAACTCACTCTACCGAACATGGCCCAAATGTGCCCTATTTCTCACGGCCCGTAATAACCTCCCCATCTTCAAGAATGTTAAAAGGGTATTGCTCTGTCAATTCGTCATGGTCCAGCTCACTCATAGACACCTGTCGTGACCACTGCAATCAACAGTTAAATGAGATAACTCATGATTAATTGAGATTATATTAAATAGTACATACACGAGGTTAACCAAATTAACCAGAGGTTGCTAGTGTTTCACATAATTAAGCACCAATGTACACAAAATAGTACAATGCATGTGTACTAGTAGGAAAACAATTTTCATACACTACTACATAAATAATTTTTATGATCAAGCATCCTAATAGATCACAGACGAGACAAAAGCGTTCGCGTCTGCAAAAATCAATCCTCATTTTCGCATATGGCTCTTTACCCGTATGCAAAAATCTATTTTCGCAAATGGCCCTCTTAAGCGGCCGCACAGGAAAATATATTTTCGCAGCCCAGAAGTCTGAGTTACCTTTTTTTTTTCCCTCTTACCATTGCAATTTTTTTTCAAGTCATCCTTATTTCCTCTCCTCCACATACTCCCTTCTCTCTCCCAAACTCTTCTCTCTCCCAGAAGAGAACTTCCTCTCCTCTCTCTCTCCCTGACGCGCGACGGCGCGCGGCCCTCCCCGCGCGTCGAAGGCGGCTAGGGGCGACGGCAGCAGCGTCGGCCATCCCCCGTCCGGATCCGGCGGTGGTGGTAGGAGGAGCACGGCGGGCAAATAGGCCCCGCCCGGATCTGGTGGTAGCAGGTGGCGGCGGCCGGTGACGCGCGGCGGTGGGCGTTTTGATTTTTTGCGATTTTTATTGATGCATCACTCGCATAAAAAACTAGCAATTTTTGCAGACATTTTCAGTCAGACGGGCCGAAGACCCGCACGTGAAATTCACTTTGGAAAAATTTCTTTTTTACCAGTGATAAGTCCCATCCTAATTCATGAACTAAACAGGCGGTCCAAATTAAAGGGAAACTGACATATATTAAGTTCGCTCGTGTAAATAGAATGATGATGCATGAATGATTGATCGAAAGATATATAGATAGCTTAGGAGTATAGATGAAACCTGCCTCGTAATACTTGATGCGATACGATGCATGGTGTGCATCTAGAACATCGAGCTGATCGAAATTCAGTTTAGTGGAAGTATCAACGGGAGGGTGCTCTTGAAGCAGCTGATCGGAGTAACCATCGAACTCCTGGTAACTAATATCCTCTCCTAAGCCCAGTTCATTCAGCTTCTGGATGACAAGGTCAGATTCTTCCACATTGATGTGAGCATCGTCGTCGTTGTCTTGTTGGGCGGTGGCGATTGCCACAACGTCGTCGTTGCTGTTATCTTCTTCTACCCTGGCGCCGCGCCGACGACGGGGGTTTCGTCGGCACGGCGGCGGCGGGGATTTGGATTGGTTTGCGTGCGCGTCGGCGTGCCTATCTCCGGCGGTGATGGCAGGCGACGGCGCCGTCATCATCTTCTTCTTGCTGCGGTGCCGGTTCTTGGGCCGGCCGCCGGATCAAGAGAGATCAGAGTACGTACGTACATATATGTACGTAATTATCGACAAGGAATTAATTAATACGTACTATATATAGATTCCAACAAAACTTGTCGATAACGACTAGTTGATTAGGAATTACAACAGGTATGGCAAAATTGCATCTCCTGGTCTCAATTACAAGAGTATCTGTTCTTATCAGCAGTATCTTCTCCATCAAAAGAACACGTGTACAGAGGAAGTAAGATGTGTGAAATCAATTCATATTAGTGACGAATCTCTCTCTTCTCTATCTTTTATCTCTACTGTTTAAAAAGCAAAAGATGTTTCTGTCATCCATCAAATCCGAACAAATTTCCGATCGCGCGTGCACCTCTTCGATCAATCGAAACTGTTATCGCCGTCCATTGCCGTTTCGTCGGTCGTTCGCAGAATCCAAATCGATTCCGTCATCCATCGCTTGCTTGTTCTTCTCCCTATTCTTATTTTTTCGTCAACCTAGCCGCATCACCCTTTCCCCAGCGAGTTTTTTTTACAAATAGTATGGTTTAAATGGAAAATCGCAAATCTAGCGGGCTTGTGGAGAAAATCGCAAATCTAGCGGCCTGTCGACCCACGGAGAGACGAAATGCGGCCCAGTCGGCCAACCGCGTGACGACAGGGCCCAATCGAACGGCGGAAAGATAATAGGCCGGACCGATCGACCGCCCGCGGTTCGACCGGGCCCCGTCGACATGCCGCGTGACGACAGGCCGGACCGATCGACCGCCCGCGGTTCGACTGGGCCCTGTCGACGTGCCGCGTGACGACAGACCGGCCCAGTCGAATTCCGGGTGTTCGACAGGCCGGCCCGGGACCAGTCGAACGCCGGCCGTTCGATAGGCCGGGCCGGTGCCGGCCCTTCCTATTTGTTAAGTGTAGTTTTTTTTGTTAATACAAATTATTTTTTAAAAAGTTGTTTTTAACTTTTTATTAATTAATTAATGACATATAATTTATAATTGATTACTTATAATTTGTAAGTTGTTCTCATAATTAAGTTTGTAAATATAATTTTGTTATAATTGATTAATACCCATTTTGAATTGAATGTTTGGAGAAACACATTGGATTTTTAATTTATTAATTTTAGATATATCTATTTATAATTTAGTAATGTACAGGAATTTTTTTTTAATTGGGTAAGAATTGTTTTTAAGTTGTTAGTTAAGAATTAATGAGAGAACTGTTTATAATTGATTAATTGTAATTTATAAGTTGTCTGTAAAAATTTGCCCCGAGATGTCGCATGCACCATCTGCTATGCAAATCTGGCCAGGAAACCTCGTCTGTTACATCTTCCTTTAGCTGCTGCACCGCTGATAGAATGCCGGCATGACGGTCATGCAGAACACACACATTTGGTCTGTTTTGAACAACACCCCTTTTAATGTGACGCAGGAACCATAGCCAACTCGATGTGTTTTCGCTTTCAACAAAAGCAAAGGCAACAGGAACGACGTGGCTATCAGCGTCGACTCCGATTGCGGTTAAAATTGTTCCCCTATACTTGTCTGTCATAAAAGTACCATCAACACACAACAACGGAATGCAATTTCGGAAGGCCTCTATCATGCACCCAAATGACCAAAATACACGACGAAGGACGTTTTTCCCATTGTCAGCAACCTCATCGAGAATAGCCATATGTGTGCCTGGGTTTCTGGCCTGCAACACCTCCAAAAGTGGGGGAAGGTTGTGGTATGAGTCTTCGTAACTTCCAAATCTCATCTCCAGTGCTTTCTGCTTACCCCTCCAAGCCTTGTCGTACGATATCTCATACCCGTACTCTTTCTCCACGTCATGCATTATTGTGAACGGCGACAATGAGGTTTTTTTAACAACCTTCAAGCACACCATTTGTGCCACGAATGCAGCCGTCATGTTCCTATGTACCAAAGGGGTATTGTCCAGCAAACAGGTATGCTCCTCAACCCTTGAAGCTACCCATAAGTTGTCATGTTGTGGCTTGTAACCATGCACTCTCCAAGGGCATCCGGGCTTAGTGCACTTCACGTCGTACGTCATCCGATTTGAAACATTCACCCTGAACTCCCGCTTCTGCAGAAAAGCCCACCTCTTGACCGCGTCTTGTAGGTGTCCTTTGTCGTGAAACATCTGTCCAACTTGCACCTTCTCTCTATCATATCGCCAGTGGGCATCTAAACCATCGTTAACCCCCAGACGGCTCATGGATATGGTTGTCCAATCTTCGGGTACATTGGTTTCCTCGTCCCACCGTGTCGTATCTTCCCCTTCCACCACGAACGAAATATATTCCTCGTTCTCCATTTCCATCTCTTCCACTACCGCATCGTTCTCCTCCGCTGCATCAACAGCCAAAGGTGAGTCTGGCTCTTCGTCATCCAATTCGTTACCCGGACAATTGCCACCGGGCACAACTACATCTGCAGTAGCCTCCTCCTCTACTGCTTCCTCTTCACCACTCCTGGAAATATTAGCCTCTTCCACAATATGCGCTTGTTCCACCTCCGTGCGGCTGCTCTCGCCGGTCCCAACAATATCTATTTTCTTTTGCACCAATATTGCCAGGCTATAACCTTTCTCTCTTACTTTAGCCACAAATTTTCTCCAACTCCCGGTAGATGCAAGCTCTACTATCCTCCACTGCCATCCGTATTCACCCCTTACTGGCCACACGGCTTTTATGATTAATTTCTCAATCAAAGGATCTATCCCGAACATATTATGCAACCACCCTAACACTTCGTTCAAAACCAACTGGTCTGGTGTATTTAGGGTAGTATCAACGAATGCATATACGGTCAAATCTACCCCGCTATCACAGAGTTGTATTGGAGCGTCACCATAATACACCCGAACGGGCACACCACCTGACATCCTGAAATAGCATCCCAATTGCTATTAATACGTCACTATCCAGTAAGGTGTCGTATACTCTATGCTTACGTTATTTCTCTAATTTATTCAAACTATATTTCATTACTTAAATATACGTTCCATTCGATTTTAACTAATAATAAACGTATAATACCTCCATCCCATTTTAACTAATAATAAACGTATAATACATGTACTAACAACCAACAATGATTAATACAAATAATTTATCGTCATCCAAAGGGATTACAAATTTATACCTTCGCTGTTGTTGCTCTTTCCTGCACTATTGCAGACGCCTCCTACCCAACCACGTAGTAATTCCCTCTGGCTAAATGACACAGCTCTGCATTGTAAAAGTTCACTAATTAAATATAATTTCTTTTCGATTCGTACTAACGCTCAACATTGATTTCTCCCCGAAGATAACTATCTCACCAGTACGAAATTTCTAATCACCTCAGCAAACATATACTAACTTCGAATTATTTGCAATATACAACTACATAACTATATATACTAACATTAATACAATGACTAATGGTTAACAGATTCAACAGATTATATATGCACTAACAACAATGACTACCGATTCACAAATAAAAACAACGAAATAACAAACCTCATATGTACAAATTAAAATTTCACAACTTAACTTATACCTTAATCACTGCAAACATATACTAACGATTGCAAATTTATACCTTAATCACTGCAGCTTGTCTTCTCTTCTCCTGCTGCTATCTTCACGACGACGTGGTGCATCGGTAGCCACCGGTAGCCACGGCAATGGCAACGGCAGGCTGGCGCGACGGCGGCCTCAGCTGGCGGCGGCGAAACTAGCGCGAGGCGAGGAGACGAGGTGAGGCAGCGAAGTGGTCCTGGAATCATCGAACCAGGCCTTATAAAGCAGCCTGTCGGCACGCCGCTGGCCGACTGGGCGGCCTGTCGCACGGTCCTGGGCCCTGTCGCCATGCCGTTGGCCGACTGGGCGGCCTGTCGCCATTCCGTTGGCCGACTGGGCGGCCTGTCGCCACGCGGAGAGACGACAGGAGCGGCGCTGGGCCCTGTCGCCATGCCGTTGACCGACTGGGCGGCCTGTCGCCACGCGGAGCGACGACAGGTGCGGCGCTGGGCCCTGTCGTCACGCGGTTGGTCGACTGGGCCGCATTTCGTCTCTCCGTGCGTCGACAGGCCGCTAGTTTTGCGATTTTCTCCACAAGCCCGCTAGATTTGCGATTTTCCATTTAAATCATACTATTTGTAAAAAAAATTCTTTCCCCAGCTGGTCTGGTCGTGCCTGTTTCAGTCGCCATGATGGTGATGTGAGCGAGACTGCGCGTAGCTGAGCATAGGACGACCAACAACTGGTCCGTGCCCTCGAATCGAATTTTAAATCAATCATCTAATCAAGGGCTAAAGCAATGTTTGTGCGTGTGATTTACTACCTTCGTTCTTAGTTACAAAATATACGAAGTCACTGATTTTTCGTATAACATTTGATTATTCGTTTTATTAAAAAAATTAATATAAATATATAAAAGCATAAATTAAGATTATAGCTTTTTTGTTGATAAAATAAGTCCCAACAAAATAAATGATATTTATATATATTTTTAAAAATAAAATAAATAATCAAACTTATGTAAAAAATCAACGACATTATACATTTGGGATGAAGGAAGTATTTACTACAAAATCATCCAATCTCATTTCCTCGCTGGCGAGCTGTTCAGCGAGGCTTCGGCGATATGGGAGGCACGACAGTGGCGACTGTTGGAGGCAGCGCCCGAGGGATTGGTATGCCATGTGCCGGCGCCCGTCGACGTGCGGCGACCCAGCACATGGCAGCAGGCGACTTAGGCTATGTTCTTTCCCCACCTTTTTTTAACTCATCTTTCTCATTTTTCACGCGCACGCTTTTCAAACTGCTAAATAGTGTGTTTTTAAAAAATTATATAAAAGTTGTTTTAAAAAATCATATTAATTTATTTATTTTAAAAAATAAATTAATACTTAAGTAATCATGTTAATGAGTTGTTTCATTTTACGTGCGTAAGATATTAGTTTTCAACTTTAACCGACGAACACAACAGCCTTAGGGGCCATCCTTCATGGATAGCCGGTGATAGCAGGGCAGACCAGTTTGCCTACAATTAGACCATGCGACATATAAAGCACATACTCATCTAAAATCCTCTTCCTGATCTTTTCTATTAGTTGCAGTTCACTTTCAAAGATATTTAGTGTACTTCTCTTCTTTGGATATTCTTCAACTGTAGGTCTTCTCCAGCAAAGTTTAACATGTTTTATATTGTGTTTCTTAATTAATAATGGGATCTTTTTGTCAAATGCCTGCTATCTTATTTGTCCTTATGCAATTAATGCAAGAATGAGGATGTCGAGGGGCTGATTTTAAGAAAAAACAAGATATTTCCTTGGACAGTTTGGCCGGTGAAGGAACAAGAAGTGGGGCGGCCGGCGAGGATGGAGGAAGCGGAGTGGCAGGATTTGGCCGTTGAGATCTCAAGCATCCGGATCCGGCGTCCTCTGTGCATAGCTTGGTCTTGCAGCGATCGTGGGCCCTCTCCTCCATGTTGTGCAGCCGTCTCCGCCGCCGGCAACACCATGACGACCGGAGAGCTCGACGAGATCGACCTCCCTAGCACAGTGGTCTCCTCCCTCGCGCAGATCGACATCCCGCTGGAAGGAGAGCTCGAGGAGCTCCGCCGCTCCCACACTGCTGGACGGCGAGGTCGATGAGGCTCGCGTCTACCTCATACGCGCGGTCTCTCCTCTCTCTCTCTCTCTAGAGCCTAAGTTTTGAGGGGGGGCGGCGCTCTTGGTGGGCGCAAGGGCTAGGTGGCGGTGCTCATCGTCGCCGCGTGCGTCTTCCCGTTGCTGGTGGGGCCGCCGCCGCCGGAGGAGCGGCTCAGGGGAACAACGAGCGCATCTCAGGTGAGCTCGCTCTTCTAGCTCTACTTTTGCACCCAATTTTCTCGGGATTGTTAGCTTGTGGATTATGATGGCGAGACGTGGGCGGTGATTCAATTGTGCCTCTTGTTGGAGTTGTTCACGAACTCGGCTAGGGGAATCGCTGAACTGGCTCAGCTTGTTTGTATTTTTTCCCCTTTTCTTGCTTCAATTTGGGATGCTGTTGCTAGCTAGATCAGGATATAGGTCGAGGTCCTCCTCTAGACCAGGATATTAGTACTTCAACCATGGATGTGCATTTGCGATGGCAACATGAGAATATGCAGTTTACAACATTCATGCTCTTAAATTTGCACTGGTGCTTTCCTGACTCCTATGACTCATTCCAGTACTATTAGTTTGATATGAGTTCAGTACTGGTCTCTGATTGAACAATGGGTCTCCGTCTCTTGTGTTCTTTGAAGCAATGTAACCTCTCTGCGCCAAACAAATATCGTGCTGACATATACAAATATTGAATTACCATTGAGCAGCTATTTTCCCTCCTCTTCCGTTTCTTTTACGTGTAACACAATTAACATTTGATAGTTTTTAGACAAAATCATATATGCTCGTGCTACCTGCAGAGTTTTGTCATTGCCTCATTGATAAAGTCCCATCCTACCGTTAGTTATTGTCAAGATACTGTGATCTGCTTGGAGCCGATTCCATTGTGTATCTAACCTTTTCAATAATGGAATCGAATCCAGTTATTGTTTCTAATTAATACAATAATTGCAGGATACCCAGTTACCCCATAAATGCAATTGTGCCTAATAAAAACAGAGGATAATATACCATAAGTTTTTTAGGAGAGTGGTGCATCCTGATTTTAGGTTTCAGAGAACAAAAGAATTTTGGTTCAACTATTTACGATTTGTTGAAAATGAATTCCCCTAAGCTTGTACTGAGTTTTACATACTTTCTCCTTGTTGACATTTTATTTCCACCTTAAACATTACCTGTTAAATATTATAGCTTCATGACTGGTTTCCTTTGAATGTGCTTATCAGTTTCATGTAGATAGTACTACTACTCAACCAAGATCATTGACCTGCAGGAAGTGCCACTGATGTTCTAGAAGATAATCCAGTTGGGCGGTTGAAGGTTTTTGTTTATGAACTTGCCAAGCAAGTATAACAAGAGGATAGTCGCCAAGGATCCCTGATGCCTCAACCACATGTTTGCTGCTGAGATATTTATGTATCGTTTCTTTTATCCTCTCCTAAATTCCATTTGCTCTTTCATTGTTACATGCTGCTGGCAGTACAATCTGTTGTCTCTTTCGTTTGGTTCCTGAGCACCTCTAATCAAATTGGTGCTTTCTTATTCCTCTAATTAAATTGGTATCTGGTCGACCTACTTTTATTTGTTATGCATCTTTCAAATCTTTTTAACACTAAGTTGCTTAGCTTGCTATAATGAAAAACGAGAAAAGATTCAGTTCTCTCCTTCCTGTTCTTCTCTTTCGGCAGTGGTTCAGGTCAACAAAAATATTTCAGTGAAGTTAAGCAAGAAAGGTTCAATTGTTACCCTTCCAGTTCTCCTTTTGTTTTGAAAGTTGTATCCATGGTTGGTTCAAATCCTTTATTTTGTACATAGCTGTCTGCATATATAACAGATTTAAAATGATTGGACAACAGCCATTTACCTATTCTACAGTAGCCAATCTATTATTCCCTTTCTCCTTTTTTTTCACCTAACCTATTCTGTAGTAGGCAGGTTATTCCCTTTCTTTTTTCTTTCCTACAACGATATCCATCTTATTAGTGATTAGATATCTCATATAATCTTTGTTTGAGGCTTCAGGCACACAGGAATACGGGTTAGCTTGCCTCTTCATTTATCTATTAAGAGTGTGGATTTCTACTACCCTCCTTCATTTCCTTTCACTTTTACCAAGATGCAAATTATATGAGAACTGACAATGTTGCCATGAGTAGTTATTATTCTGGTATATTGATGAGTGATTGCAATACATATTGGCAGTTGTAAAAAAATCCTTTTTTTTTTATGTTAGCTCACATTGTTGATGAAGGAATTAGTGTCATAAGTAATTTCTTGCACATGCACACAGAGTAGAATCAGACAAAGCAGGAGATTATCCAGACATGATTGTATTACAATGGATTAGTGCATAATTGATAATATCCTCTGGACTATTTAGTTTATGTTTTTTTTGTGGATCATTGAAACATGCAGTGTTGACATAGACAATTTGAATGGATAGCCTAGACTTCTATCTGTAATATACTTCAGCACAAAGTTTTTCTATATGACCTTTGTGTTTTACATTTATGTTCATTTTTTAAATTGTTCAAATATACTGCCAAATTCGTAATAGGACTGTATTACATATATTGCATCCTTGTGATTTACATACCTGCGGGCCAGCTATAACTCAATAAACAGAAGAAATCATAGCCTAGAGAAGCCATTGCCCTCCTAGCTTGACTTTGGGTGTTTTTCATTTTCTTGATGAAAATATACCTTGCCCTCAATTTATTATTTATAAGGCCATTTTCAGTTTTAAGATTATATAGCTCATCTCCAATAGTTATGTGATTCTCATTGTACATTAAAGTTACTTAATCAGGACCATTTTTCCTGCAACATGAATTACTACTAATAATTTTTACAATGACAAACTTTATGTCAGTTATGTAATGTACTGACAAAAAAAGATATGCTTATAATAAAAATGGTACTCTACTTATCATGATTCTCACCGTGAGCAAACCAGGTGGTTTTCAATTTGAAAACATGCCACTAAAGTACAATTTGTTTGTATGTAATGCATCTTAACTCTTTGTGGCTGTACAGGTTATTGGATATGGTTTTGAAATAAGAAGGCGGGCTTAGCACTACAAGACCAATTGTGGAGAAGATTTAGCCGAGTCACTTGGGTAAAAAAGAACCAACTCAGATGATCCAACATGCCACTGTAGAAGGAACTAAACATGATTTGTATTTAATATATGACACCTGTTAAGTTTGCATGGATCTGGCTCAATCCTTGATCCTTACTTTTTGACCATGTGGATATCAGTTTGGGCAGTTGATTGGGCTGACCACCATATAAGCAGTTTTGATAGTGTCAAATGCCATGTAGATGGTTCCTTTGTCGTTAGAATATAGAACTGGAGTTGATGTTGTTGTATTGCTTATATCTGTTTGTTGGAGATTTCTATATATCTGGTCGGTTTTTTTCTATGCTTAGTTACTTGCTATCATAAGCACCTTGTGAAATGGTTTGTTGTTGGTTACTTTCCCTCAACCATTCTGCAATATATTTGTAAACATGGGACTCGTTATTAGCAGTCTGAACTCTGAACGCCTGCCTGAGTTTTACATAGCATTGTAAAGCACGCAAGTTTATGTAGCTTGGATTGAAAACAATTAACGATTTTTTCAACTTAATCTTTGCTTTGTTAGGTGTGTGCAAAACTTTCGTACATCTCAACTCTAGCCTTATATGGATGTTCGCATGGAGCTCTCAATTTTGTTTGCTGATCTACTTGGCAGATGCTGTTGAGTATAATATTCAGTTACTGATTTGTGGATCGGTTCTTATTTGTACGGTGACTTTTTATCATGATTTGTGTTAACAACACTTCAGATCAGCGGGCGATAGGAGTGCCAACTCAGCTTTGTTGATGATCTGGAATAGAGATTAGAAGAAAGAGAGAGTAAGCGAGCGACCAAATCGCCGCTAGCTGCTTGTGCGCTCCTAGAGGTGGCCAAACGGGCGACCCGGCCTGGCACGGCATGGGTACGGGTCCGGCACGGCCCGTTTCGGCACGGCCCGTTAGTCACGGCTCATGAAACGGGCCGTGCCGTTTCGGCCCACATGCCGAGCCGCCGGCCCAAGCACGGCCCGTGGATGGCCGGGCCATGCCCGTGCCGGCACGGCATGCGTGTGGCCCGCCGTGTCAGTACGGGCCCGTGAATGGAAAATGGGCCGTGGATGGGGCACGGTTGGCCCAGGAACCGAAATGGCGCGGAGGGATGCGATGCGGACTTGCGGAGGTGGCTGGCGGGCTGGGCCATCGGCTAGGAGGGGTGCTCAACGGACTTGCGGAGGCGGCTGGCGGGCTGGGCCGTCGGTTGGGAGGGATGAGATACGGACTTGCGGAGGGATGAGATGCGGACTTACTACAGTAGCCGTGCCATGCCGTGCCGGCCCGCGGGCTCGGCCGGCGGCCCAAGCACGGCACGGCTCGTTACTGTAGCAGGCCGTGCCGGGCCGTGCCGGCTACAGGTTCCGCCGTGCCTCGGGTCGCCGGTTTTGGCCCGGCCCGTTTGGCCACCTCTATGCGCTCCAAGAAGCAACATTAACTTTCACTGACATGCAGCCAATACAGCAACTGGATAAGTGAATGGTGTAGTTATGGTCTGATTAAATAATTTAATTCGAGAACCATATATAGACAAACTAAAGCCCAACTATTGTATAAATCATCTTATAGCCAAATATTTTGCTGACATGGTTGTTTTGAAGCTAATAGCTTACTACACTATTAGACTTGCTCTTAGGATGCAAACAAAATAGCTTGTTTGGTTGCCTGATCACAAGGGAAGAATGGCAATAGTATCTGTTCTTCTCAGCACTATGATCACCAGCAAAAGGCCAAGTGCAGAGAGGAAAATTGAAATATAATCATGTCAGCGACAGATATACCACAAATAGCAGAAATTGGCCTCAGATCAAGTACTCATGTAAGTCGTATGCAAAGGGAAAAATTATCTTGCATTGCAAATTTATGCAAAGAGCATGTTTGGTTGCCAGACCACAAGGCATTAATCTGGGAAGAGTGCATCCAAAAAAAAAAAAGAAAGAACAAACAGCAAGGAAAAAAAAGAACAAGAGTAGATCAAGTGTATACAAATCTGTTCATAAGCATCACAAATCAGTAACATTATTCATCATTGGCCACATTTCCAAGCCTAACAGCAAGAAAAAAAGAAAGGAAAAAACCGTAGAAAATCCTGTTCATATGCATCAGAAATCAGCAACATTAATCCTCATTGGCCACATTTCCCAGCCAGCAGGATTCTGTTCATATGCCATCAGAAATCAGCATCATTAATCCAAATTTGCCATCATGCATCACAAATCAGCGAACATCATGCAACAATCAAGTATTGCTGTTCACTACAAAAGACATATGGTGCCACTACCACCTTAATAAGCAGAAAACATATGGTGTCCACTACCACCTTAACCAGCAAATATCCTACAAAAGCCATATCGTGTCCACTACCACCTTAACCAATAGTTAACCAACATTACATAAACAGATGAAGAAAATGTGGAACTAAGACTCTACTGTGGTGATCAGTCCAATAGCTCGAGCAATGTCTATCTTCTTTCTGATGTAGTCATCATAGAACTGCGGTTTATCCCTCTACAAATAAAATGAATCTCAATCAGTAAACTACTAAACTGTTTTAAAAAAGCAAGCATGCATGCGTAGACAACTTCATATAGTACACTACCAGCTTCTTTACTGCCTCTGCAATCAGCCCCAGAACTTCATCCTCTGCAACCTGACGGGTAAGTGGGATGTTAGACATAACAACATCTACCAGTATAAATATATAATGGATTGCACTTGCGTGTCAGATACATAACACAGTACTTACTTCCTCCGTAATGCAAGCCGTGCAAGTATGAAACTGGAAAGGAAAAAAAAGATGAAATGAATAAGCATAAAACAAGACAATGAGAATAGCACATTATAAATTTGCAGATCATCAGTGAATAACATAGCAACATTACCTCCGCTTCCCATTGAGAGCAGTCATTGATCTTCAGTGCATATTTCATTTTATGTTGCCGTACCGGAAACCTGTTCAGTTCGTAGACTTCCTTCAGTGCATCTCTGAAACTCATCTGGACGTATATTGTTAAAGAGAAAACATGGGCATTACTGAGCAAATACAACATTCATAAACATAAGAAATAACCATTATATATTTACATTACATAAAGTTTAGTTGTGCAGCTGGGGTATATAGTGTTGATCAATGCTGACCTTTTGCTTGGTGACCCGCTGCCAAATCTCAAAATACACACCATCTAGCTCCTTAAAAAAACAAACATCATAGTTCATGCTAGATACCAATTCCTGAATTGCATAAATAATTCAACTGTTAGATATATACAAGACCACCAAAATCAAATCAACTAGTGTGCAACTTAAGTATCATACATGGAAGCCAAGATAAGCAAAATTGGCAGTAATCTTGGTGAATCCGGTGGCTATCTTAACTGCTTGGTAGGTTCCTCTGTTGCTTACTCTTCCCCACTACATACAGAGTTATCATGGTGATACAATACATGCAGATACAGAATTATTCCATGTATTCTATACAATAATACTTACCTTAAGAGATGGCCGCTCAAGTAACACATAATCTTCCATCCACTGTTTCATGATAAAATGATGCTATTAGTCAGTAGTCAATGTTTTAAAAGTGTTACAAAGTTTTAACACGATTAACTTGATCTATATATAATGCATAGTTGCATATATACCTTAAGTTTCTTTGATAATTCAGCATAGTATATCAGATACTGTTTTTCAACATCATATGTATTAAAATACTTATGATAGCTATCCCAATTGGCATACATGCCCTACAAAAAGAAAAGAGGAAAATCACATGGTTGAGAAAATAATATTTACAAAGTTTATATATATATATATATATATATATATATATATATATATATATATGTATGTATATATATGTATGTATGTATGTATGTATGTATGTATGTATATGATCACATACATTATTTTTAATGACTAGACGTTGATAGTCAACCAGTGCAGCAAGCATGCAGTACTCAGGGTGGAAGTACCAATCAAATGTGTAATCAAAGCACCTAAGAACCTCCCAGAGAACCTCGTTGTCAACAGAATCAAGTGTGCCATCATTTTCAAAGCACATAAGGACATTCTCCAGCTGCTTAGACATGTCAAAAGGGTATTGATTTATCATTTCATCACGATCCAGCTTACTCCCAGTTCCGGGCACTTGCTGTAACGACTGTAACAATAAGATCACTCATGAGATTATGTTAAATGCAAATGCAAATGCAAACAGGAGGTCAATCATATATATCGGTATTGTATCTTATCTCCCTGCAATGTTTGAGCTTAAGCACAGTTTAGAAAAAATAAAAGTTCCAGCATTTTTTAAATTTCATTTGTAGGATGTGTCACAGAGGAAGCAGGGCTACTCAATCCACCATAGCAGTTAGGGAGGAAAACGTTTTGGTGTGTGACAAAGATCGAGATTCTAACAGTAAGATGGTAATGAATTGACTAATATAAAAAGGTTGCAGCACAACACCATGGCTGCTTAATGTTGGCCTGTGGTGCAGTCTTTAAAAGTCAATGTTCATGCAATGAACAAAGGAATCGACAGCCAGGTGAAGGTGATCGCAATTATCTTGCGTGTAAGAAATAGATCAGTTTTAGTCTTGAGAAGATTAAAGATGGGTCACTAACTCCTTGCATATTGCCGGTTGTTTTGCTTGCATACTTCTCCAAACATTGCTTTCATAAGCAAACAACTTTGGTTTCTTCATCTAATTCTGAATGTACAGATCAGCGAGGTCATGGTCACAAGAATAATCTGTTAGAATCAAAATCGGAATTGCTATAAATATCTCGGAAGTTTCTTTTTAGGAAAGTAGTCGATTTCTCTGAACTATAGGTTCTGTCCAGATTCGTGCTACAGGTGCTGAAATTTTTTTTCTTGGAAAAATTGAGGCACGCAGGATGGAAATCGATCTCACTACCTCTGCTTGCTAAAATTTTAATGAAGTTACAACGTAAAGAAGGTATAGTTACCTTATACAAAATTCAACTATTTTATGGTGAAAAAACTACTGACACATCTTTTTTTTTCTAAAAGCAGATAATAAACGTAATATATGAGGAGGACAGCAGAGAAGAGGACGGTTAGACGACACGGATTGAAATGAAAAAACAACATGTAAAGAAATTAAATACGAAGAGGGTTATAGTCGTGCGAATGAGCGACTCTATAAGCTAGTGATGATTGATTGATATACGGATAGAGTATGGATGAAACTAACCTTGTAATACTTCACACGATACAGTTCATGGAGTTCACATTGAGCATCGAGCTGATCGAAATCCAATTCAGTGCAAGTATCAACAGGAGAGTCTCGCTCTCGAGGCAGCTGGCGCAAGTAACCATGGAAGTTCTCAGAGCTAATATCTTCTCCCAAACCCAATTCATTCAGCTGCTGAGTGAGAAGGTTGGCTTCCTCCACATTTTTCTTCATGGTAGCATCATCGCATTTGGTTGCGATTGCAATTGGAACGCTGTAATCTTGTACGGTATCATCATCTTGGTCTGCAGGAGTGTTGAGGGCCTCAGAAAAACGGAAGCTTTTTTTCCTCCTAGGTGGAACCCATGTCTTCTTCTTGGCCTGCTTGTTGTGTGGCGCCAGCTTCTCTTGGGCAGGACCAGAGAGGCCAGAAGACCCTGGGACACACGAGTCCATTACCTCATCATCATCGTCATCAAGTTCACCTAGCACGGCGAAACGACGGCCTTTTGGAGTGATAGAGTCAATACCAGCGGATTCGTCGATATCGTTGATGGTTGACACGGCCAAACGGCGCGGATTTGGAGTCGTCTTCTTCTCTGAGGCCCCGATCGCCGGCATCTTCTTCCCGCGCGGGGGCGGCGTCCCGCGGCTGGACGCCGTCACTGCAACCTCCCTCCCGCGGTGCTTGGGCGGCATCTCTCCAAACCCTAACCTGATCGATCGGCGGCGACGGAGGTGGGGGTGGGTCGGGGTGTGCAGGGGAGAATTTTTTGCATTTTTAATTTTATTTATTTAAAGATTTACAAAAATAATTTTCCGTTTCAAAATATTGCAGAAATAATCTCCTCTCGCCCTTTGGGAGGGCGTCGGGCGATTTTTCCGACGTGACAGACGGCCGTTGGGTGCCGTCTGCCGCGTCCTGGCTTTTTTGCATCTAAGTTAGCACAGGGGTCGCCTGCAAAAGGGCGGCCGCCCTGGCAATTTTGTAGGCCGCCCCCTTGCTGTCCTTACAGAGGGCGATTTTTTGCCCTCCCCTATAAAATCCCCATTTCCGACTCCACGGCCGTCATTCGCAGCCGTCGAGACTCGATAAAAATAGTAGAGCGAGGGGTGAGGAAGAAGAAGGAGAGCGGCGAAGCCCTGTCGGTGTGCACACTCGATCGCAGGTAAATACAATATCCCGCTATATGTTTGTGTTATTTATTTTGTGTAGAATATATAAGAAAAGAATTTTTTTTTGAATATTTGAATAGTTGTTTAGTAATATATTGATTTATAAATTAAGGCACGATTTAATTTAAGGAGTTTGACCTAGGACGAACCGATTTAGATGAACCTACGTACAATACATTCTGATCTATGTCTATGTTATTTAAATAGTTGTGTAGCACTATAATATGGATTTAAAAATTAGGGCATGATTTATTTTAGTCAGTTTGACCTAGGACAAACCGATTTAGATGAACATATGTAGGATATGTCCTTATGTATGTATACATTTCTTTGCGTAGAATTTTGTTTAATATAGAATTTAACTTAGGCACAGATTGATCTAGGCAACATATTCGTAGTATGAAGTAAATTAAGTTTGAACCTGTTTATCAGGCACAATGGCAAGCAAGGTCATATTTCAGATAGTTCACGGTAAAGACAATGTTAGATATGGTCGAGATGGTGTTGATCTGTCAGAATTTACTATGAAATCAAAGGGCATCGATAGGCCAACCGATAAAACATTTGAGTCGGTCTATAGTTGGTTACTACGTGGATTTAAAGTAGATACAAGAGTGAACACAATGTCTCTATCCGTTGTAGTCAGTCGTGCAACGGAAGGATATTATTGGGAACTAATGCCTGTAGATAACACCGAGTCTTGGAGACGTTATGTAGAGATGGCATTTGAAAGGTCCTGGCCCCTTGTTATTTTTGTGGCATGGCATGAAATTGATAGCAGTGTTACAGTGCAAACAGAGGATGGTGAAGGTGCTAGCAATGCTGTGGAGAATGTTGGACCATCGATGCGAACTGGGGGTAACGAAGCAAGGTTGGAGGAGGCAGTAGGCGTGGCGGATGAGGGGGAGAGAATCGAAGCAATTGTTGAGGAAATGGAGAGGGAAGATTCTGAAAATGAGCTGGCGGAGGGCGATGAATCATCGGACGAGGAGGAAGATGTACTGCCCATTGATTGGACAAAAGCCGATTTCTCTCAACTTGTTATCTCAGAGGGGCAGCAAGCACCCTTTGAATACAAGGATAACGAGCTAATCCAAGGTGCCAGGTATGCACATAAGGAAGACATGAAAGAGGCGGTGAAACATTGGGCGGTCTCCTTGCATAGAGAGTTTAGGGTGGTGAAGTCTACCAACTGTGTGTATGACGTGAAGTGCACGAAGGATGATTATCCGTGGCGCGTTCATGCATATAAGGGAAAATGGAATGACTATTGGAAAGTGAGCATTGTTGGTGAGCACACATGTTGGTTGCCAGGGGTTGATAAGTATTACCGGAACATCACCTCAGCTTTTGTTGCCGGTGAGATGTACAGCGATGTGGTTTGTAACACGGACTTTGAACCGGGCTCCATTATTAGGCACATTGAAAACAAATTCAAGTATACTATAAGCTACTACAAGGCTTGGAGGGCGAAACAAAAGATTTTGGAGATGAGGTATGGCACATTTGAAGTATCCTATGATAACTTGCCTCGTCTGTTAGGCACCATTGCTCAGAGAAACCCCAATACCTATTATGACATTCAGACCTTTCCGTTGTCTAATGACCCGAGCAAGAGCGTGCTGCAAAGAGCCTTTTTCTCGCTGAGTGCTTGCATCAACGCATTTGTGCACTGTCGCCCTGTGATGTGCATAGATGGAACCTTCTTGACAGGCAAATACAGAGGTCAGATACTGATGGCGATTGGAGCCGATGGGAACAACCAGGTGTTACCTATGGCGTTTGCATTTGTCGAGAGTGAGAACACCGAAAGCTGGTATTGGTTCTTGGAGAGAGTTCGTTGCCAAGTCGTGCGTATGAGGCCCAATGTTTGCCTCATTCATGATCGTCATGCGGGCATGTTGAAGGCAATTGACTACCTGCAGAATGGTTGGCCGGAGAGGGGACTTCCAGCTAGGTGGCATGATGTTCGGAGTAGGTGGTGCATGCATCATATGGGAGCCAATTTCTACAAGCAATTCAAGAACAAGCACCTGATGGATCTATTTAAGAGGCTATGTGGTCAAAATCAGGAGAAAAAATTCAATGAGTTGTGGAGGAGGTTGGATGAGCTGACAACAAAGCAAACCGACGAGCAATCTCGTCGGCCATAGGATGACGATCCTCCAGTACCTCTTGGTCCACTACATGATGACCCGCCAACAATGAGAAGAAGGTCGGCATCACCAATACATAATTTCTCGCAGTGGATAGAGAATGAACCGAAAGAAAAGTGGTCTCTATTGTATGACACTGACGGGTCTCGGTATGGTATAATGACAACCAACCTGGCTGAGGTGTACAACTGGGTGATGCGAGGAGTGCGAGGACTCCCACTGGTCGGTATTGTGGAATTTATCCTTCATGGCACTCAGGCATACTTCAGGGACAGATACAAGAAAATTGCCCCTTCGATGCAAGATAACAACATTGTATTTGGGAGTGTGGTGACAAAGTATATGCAAGATAAAATAGCAAAGGCTATGAAGCACAGAGTTATTCCCCAAGGTACCCAAGTTCATAGGTACGAGATAATGTGTGTGGACAGGCGAAGGCGCGGCATCAACCGCGTTCAAGCTGTGCAGGAATGTGTGCTTCATGCGGAGGGCGGTTGCAGTTGTAGCTGCATGAAGCCCAAGCTTAGACATCTGCCTTGCTCACACGTACTTGCAGCAGCTGGGGATTGTGGCATACTTCCCGATATCTATGTGTCACCGTACTACAGGAAAGAAGCAATATTTCATACATGGAAGGAGGAGATATATGGGTTCGGGATATCTGGATCTTATACAACTTTGAAGCCACAGGTGTTCTACATTCCAGATCCGTCGAAGTTAAGGCTGAAAAAGGGTCGGCGTCAATCGAGACGCATCAAAAACGACATGGACGAGTCGGAGGCAGGGGGGAGGACTCTACGGTGCAGCAAATGCGATAAGCGCGGGCATACTTACAAGAAATGTCCGAAGAATTCGCAATCTCCAACCGTCCCAGGTTCTGATCTATCTGGACAGGCAACCGATGGCCGCCATCCATCGGGAGAAGGAACAACAATGAGGCGACCACGTCCTAGGCGTTCTCGTGCGGCGACTACGTCATCCGCTGGCGATGCAATGACTTGATTATTCCTGTCAGCCTTTTAGTCTAGCGGTGATCCAATTGATGTAGTATTTATAATGCTGTTGTCATTTGTCATGTGTGTAATAATTATCCTTGTGAGACATGAACTATTGTAATGTTGTTGTCATTTGTCATGTGTGTAATATTTATCCTTCTGAGACATGAACTATTGTAATGTTGCTATCATTTGTGTAGTGTACCTTTAGCGTTACGAATTATCATTGTAATGAACAATTTGTGTAATGTTTTTTTCTTTATCAATTGCTTATTTGTAATCACTCTTATGTATGCAGGTATGGCGGACGAGACACCAGCTCTCCTCAGTAGGGCACTGGACAGGAGCCACCGTTCGTACTTGTCGGCGGTGCAGGGTGCGCAGCTTACCACCTTTCGTCCACGCCCGTCGCGCGAGTTGTTGCGGGCCGATCGCGACACGTTCCGTGGTATGATAGAGCTTAATTACTTGATGGCATTTTTTGGCTATTTGGAAATATGTGGTACTAATGTTGAACTGCACGATACGCAGGTTGCGTGAGGCAGGCCTGATAGCGATATGCAGGCTTGTTGAGGCGCGGGCGGACGAGAACGACCCGGCCAAGCGCTGGGATGCAAACCAGTCGCTGCTGGCTGCTTTGGTAGATCGGTGGCGGCCGGAGACGCACACGTTCCATCTCCCCTGTGGGGAGATGGCACCTACGCTTCAGGATGTCGCGTACCTGCTTGGGCTTCCACTGCCCGGGGAGGCTGTTGGCCCAGTGGACGGTGCTGGTGGCTGGAGGGAGGATATCATGGAGCGATTCGCTCCCGTGATGAGGCTACCTGGGCTCCCTGGAGTTGCTCCCCCGAACATGTACACCACCGCCGGGCCTACGAAGGCTTGGCTGCTGCAGTTCACAGTAAGTTAACTTTTACACTTTTTAGCATTTTTAATTTTTATTTTTTAAAGATTTGCAAAAATAATTTTAGGTTTCTTTAAAAACTAATAATGCTTATTCGACACTTTAAATGATCTTAAATAAAAAAGTTGTTAATAACAAAGCTGTAGATCTTCGTGAGATCTATAACTTTCATATAAAGTTTATCTCCATCCGATATCGTTTAAAATGTAGATATGAGATTCTTTTAAATAGGTTTTAGATTTTGTAACGAATATTTGGATATGTAAACGATCTTAAATGAAAAAGTTGTTAACTATAAAGTTGTAGATCTTTTAAAAAATAAAAATTAAAAATGCTAAAAATTACACTTTGTTACTTTCCTAGAAATCTTATGAGTTTTAACATCGTTTGCTTTTTGTTGTAGACCGACCAGCTCCACCCCGACGCCGACGAGTACTCGCTCAGACGGTCCTTAGAGGCGTACCTACTGTGGATGTTCGGCTGGGTGATGTTCACCAGCACCACCGGGCACGCAGTAGACAGGGGCCTGATCCACTACGCCCGGGCGATCGCGGATGCGGAGCTAGGGGCCGTGCCGCAGTGGAGCTAGGGTTCGACAGTCCTCGCAGCCACGTACCGTGCGCTGTGCGAGGCCTGCTGCAAGACGGATCCTGGAGCGATTTTCGCGGGCTGCCCTCTGCTTATTCAGCTCTGGGCAGCTGAGCGGTTCGCAATAGGCCGACCGATCGTCGACACCGCTGCGTACGCTTCAGGACCGGCAGCCGACCACCCAGCCGACGGGCCGACGATGGGCACGTATTGGTGCCGCCGCAACGTAAGTACAAATTGTTTTCATTTCAAATTTCAGATTACGTGCGACTGATGTTCTGACGAGTTGGTTCTCCTTGTGTCACAGCGCCGTTACGCCCACGTCCAGGTCAGACGGAGCTACCCGGAGTTTGTCTTCGAGTTCGACCGTCTGCAGCCTTCGGACGTTGTTTGGGAGCCCTACACGCACCACGTGGTCGCGGAGAGAGCACCTCTAGGTCTGTCTGCCTTGTGCACGCGTGACGCGGCGTACTGGTTAACGGTGGTGCCGTTGGTTTTCGACATCTTCGTCGAGCCTCACTGCCCTTACCGTGTTATGAGGCAGTTCGGACTGAGGCAGGGCTTTCCAGTGAACGTACCGATACTCGTCGCGCCCCAGGACCACCAGTGAGTATTTCTCTTTCACCTTTACTATTGTTATGTCGACTACGCGCGGAACGTTCGATGACCATTATGTTCTTTGCAGGTTGACTCGACGGGGACAGCACGCAGGGACACTGTGGGTACCTCGTATCTTGCCGTACGTCGAGGACTGGTTGGTAGCCACCGAGGAGGTGATTGCCGAGGTCCACCCACACTCGGAGGAGAACTACACTGCCTACCTTCGGTGGTACTTGCCGCGCACACGTGCCCGCGTCACCTTCACCGTGGCCGCTCCGCAGCTACACCAGGCAGGCGTCAGGGACACCTACCCCGTGCACCGTGACCAGAAGTACTTCCGGGGGTACGTCCATGTTTCTCGGACTTCTTGTTTTCGTACTACGCGGTTGGTACATATGAGACTGACAAACCTAATTAATAATGATTCCCGCAGGTCGACGCTGCACGCGCCATGAACGCCGACATCATCGCGGTGATGCTGAGGTTGGACGCTGGACTGCACCTGAACGACGTTGAGCAGAGGTTGACGTTCGAGCAGATGCAGACGAAGATGCGTTCGATCTTGCGCGTCCTCTCTTGTCGTTCAGCCGTGGACACGGTACCTCCACCGGCAGCTGCTGTTCCACGTCCACGCGGCCCGACACCAGGATCGACATCGCACGGTGCTAGTGCATCCACAGGTTAGTTCCGTACCTTCTCACTATGCGAAACCTTTGCCATGTTATTACAAACTGAATGTCTACTAGGTACGACGCTGCCGACAGGACACTCTGCTGGAGCGAGTGGATCGTCGATCCCTCGGCCGTTCGCGACTCCGCCCAGCACGTCGGCCTTTGGTCGAGCGAGCGGTTCGTCCGTCCCTCCTCCCTTCAGTCAGCCGCCAGGTGAGCAAGCGTCTTCCGATGAGTGCTACAAACGTACTATTTGGGCGGAATGTTGCTTAACTTTTGACATCTGCAGGAGGATACTACCCGGCGGGGATTTTCCGTTCGGGCGAGTCTTCGTCGCAGGCGGGCGGATCCGGTGCGGGCGGGTCCGGTGCGGGCGGGTCTGGTGAGGGCGACGACTTCGACGACCTGGAGGACCCTAAGCAGGACGTTCTCGGCGCCTCTCAGCTTGGTGGAGCACCATCACCACAGAGCCAGGAGCAGCCGCAGCACACGCCTGCACCAAATGTCCGCGCTGGTCGTGCCGTGCCCGCTGAGAGGCTGACGTACTCTCAGGGGCACATTAGGAAGGGTAGGGGTAAGAGGCCTCGCCAGTAGGCTACTAGTGCTACATGTTTGTAATATTTACAGTTAGTAACTTTGTGTTACCTCTTTGTATATAACTCTATTCGATCGCCGCACTCATATGTCACGAAAACATCTCATGTCATTCGCTACATCTATTCAACGAAACGACGAAAAACTTTCGGTGCGTAACAGAGGGCTACGATTGGTCGCTATCAAAGTAAGTGAATGCGAAACACAAACGGAGTACAACGGCGAGAAGGGAAGGGAAAATGGAAGACACGCGAAATAACATTTCAAACGCGAAATAACATTTCAAGTTCGTTAGTTCGCTACACGTTGCGAGGTTGTAATGTACGCAACATTATTCATCCATACACCATACAACTACCAACTCGTGCATACTACTGAGTGCAACGAGGCCACTTTCCCTTCCTCTGCGCATCGGGATTCTCCTCCATTGCTGCCTACGCTCGCCGCGCACGCTCAAGCTTCCGCTCCCGCTCCTCCCTATACGCAGCAACACGCCTCCTTTCCGCCTCAGCCTTGTGCTCTTTTTCTACGGCCTCCTCCTTGCGTCTCTGCTCTATCTTTTCCTTGCGCTCTGCATCCCATTGCCGCATGTACTCCAACCGCTCCTTCTTTTGCGGCTTGATCTCGGTGTCGATCCACTGCTCAAATTCACATAGCGGTAGAGGGGTCTACAACAAATGCAATGTTTACTAACCAAATAAGTTGTTCAAGACTACTTAATACACTAAAAAAAACATTAGTTCCTCACCATTAGGTTAATGCGGCGTATCTCAGGTGTTGGCTCAAACTCAAAATTGGCACACATCCAGTATCTCTGCATGTACGTCTCCTCTTCATCGGACTTGGCTACCTTGCAAGGATCACCGCACCAGCACATGGGCATTGGAACATCGCTAAGCAAAGGCAATGGGTTGAAGGCATTTCCAGTCTTCGGGTGATAACTACAAGTCAACAATAAGTGAAACACCCTAACCCGTTAATCTAGGATTCCTCATTTCATGCACAACGAATAACACAAAATATCACAGAAACGATTTACGTTACCTTGAGTTGGTAGCTTTTCCACGCCTTGGCATCCTACAGTTTTAAAAAACAACTATCAAATATTGTAAACACCCTTAATACGGTCAAATATAGTACTACTACAAACCAAACGTGTGCACAACAAATCTAGCCTAAAATTATTCACACTTCTAAGTGCTACAGATCTACTCACAAATTTCAACAGATCTACTCACAGTGCTACAGATCTACTCGCAAAAAATCTAGTGTCCACATCTAAGTGCTACAGATCTACTCACAAATTTCAAATACATGGTAATTACACTAGTATGCGACGCAAAATATAACCATACGTCGAGATATTTTACTAACCTGCGAACGAATAAGCACAGCAACAACGCTTCGCGGCTCTTCTCCTTCTTCCTCACCTCTCTTTTTTCTTTCCTTCAATTGTGACCGGTTGAAATGAGCACTTCCTTGGGCCATTGGGGCTTTATGGGATGCCAACCAAAAATTGCCCTTGCAGAGGGCGAGATTACGCCAAAAATCGCCCTCTGCAAGGGCGGCGAGGGGGCTGCCTGCAAATTTGCCGCACCCCTCTATAGTTGTAGTTGCACTTTTTCCATATTCTCATTGAGAACACACAACTGATCAGCTTTGATGTGTTTCAGTAGCAAATTACAAGGAAATTTGTTTTCTTGCAAAAAATACTACAATTTATCTGTTGCATGTTTCATATTACAAGTCGTTTCGATTTTTTTCAATCAATCTTTTTAAAAGTTTAATCAAGTTTATAAAAAAAATTATAACATTTATATTATCAACTTAGTTTTATTATATTTAACGTTACATATATTTTGATAGTTTTTTATGTTACAAATATTGTTATATTTGTATAACCTTACTTAAATAAAGTAAAAATAGTTTAACTTTATAAAAATTCAAAAATCATCCTTTTTACAGGCGGCCCCCCTGCCGCATAGGCAAAAATCGTCCTCTGTAAGGGCGGCAAGGGGGCCGCCTGCAAAATTGCTAGGGCGGCCGCCCTTTTGCAGGCGGCCTCCTGTGCTAAGTGAAAAAACGCCCTTGCCGAGGGCGGCAAGGAAATTAGATGCAAAAAAGCCAGGACGCGGCACACGGCGCCCAACGGCCGTATGCCACGTCGGAAAAATCGCCCTCTGGGAGGGCGATTTTTATAACTCGCCCTCCCAGAGGGCGAGAGGAGACTATTTCTGCAATATTTCGAAACTGAAAATTATTTTTGCAAATCTTTAAATAAATAAAATTAAAATTGCAAAAAATTCTGCAGGGCAGGTGGGGCGAAGAAGATGATTTGGTTTGGGAGCCCAAGTCGCCAAGGGTTCCAGTTCTAGCACGGCCTATACGAGTAATATACAGCCCATGACATTGCTTTTATTTTCTTTCTTTTTTCTAAATACTAGAAAAAATAGGAACTGCCTATACATTTGTCGGGTGATTTCTAAAAAAAAAATCACCCAAATTTTTTTTATCATTAGATTTCCACCAACGAACTAAAAAAACAAATACATATTTACTTACATAATATTTTAACATATTTACTTATACAATATTTTTATCAAAAATTACAGTGCACTTACATGTCATATCAACTAAATCTACAAATGTAATTTTAGTTATATAGGACTGTATTTTTATATTTTAAAGAAAATAATAAATACATATTTACTTACACAATATTTTTACCAAAATTACAATGCACTTACATGTCATATCAACTGAATTTACGAATGTAATTTTAGTTATATAGGACTGTAATTTTCTGCACTAATTTTGAAGCACAATCCTACGGCCAAAAAAACGTCAAATATCAGAGAAAAAATCACCCGACAGATGTTTAGCAAAATCGGAAAAAATATATTGCACGAGGAGAAAAGGTTGATAAGAGAGAGCGCGCGCATGATCAACAAAAGCCGAGCGGGGCCACAGCGTGGAAAGTAAGCAGACTTGATGCGTGAATCGAACGATATACAAAAAAAAAAAGGCAAAATGATAACGAAAACTGTGTGGATGACCAAGGCAGAAAGCGTGTACATTACGATTGAAAAAATATATGAATTTTTTAAGTAGATAATTTCTTCGATGTTTAATATATGACACCGTTGACTTTTATATACGTTCGATCATTCGTCTTATTTAAAATTATATAATAATTATTTACTTCGTTATAAATTGATTTATAACGGTGTCATATATTAAAAACTAGAAAAACTATATTAAAAACCAGAGAGTATATTTCTACATATAAGATTATATAGGGATATGAAAGAGATAGATATTTATTCTAAGTTTGAAGATGAAATTGTAGATAAACATTACCATATATCAAATATTTATTTTGCTATATTTTTTTATCATTTTCCTTTTACTCTACGTATACTGCCATAGTCCATGTTTTTTTCTTAATTTATTAGTTTTTGTCTTTTCTCATAGTACATTAGTTTTTTTTTTACTTTTTTCCCTTTTTGACGTCTTGGCCTTCCAACCCTCCCATGCCGAAGGCTGTTATGAAATTTTGAGGTAATCTCATCCATATCACTAGACGGGATCTGCCCTGGTGAATAGGCATGGCAGTTATGCCGTGCCTGCTCGCCCCTCTACTCCACCGCAAGGAACCGCAAAGGTTTAGTCGCGCCCCTTCTCTTTTCTCGGCACTCCTCGACAACGGGCGTGATGGTACATTGTGTTTCTCCTTTAGACGTGTTTGGTGACTTCTGGGAAAAGGCCGAAAGGATTAATTAGATATACTCTGTTACAAATTTCACACTTTAAAAATATACTATTACTGTTCATCATTTTAATCATATCATTATAATACATCTAAAATCGAATTCATGCCACACTGTAGTTCTTAGGCAACTGTTAAATTGGTTTTTTTAAAATACCTTTGCAGCCTAGACCAAACATGGGACCCACATATGAGTTCCATCTTCTTTCTCAACCCTTCTATCTCTTCTCTTTTCCCCACACTACTTAAAAAACACTTTTCTTAACACTACCATTTTATTTTCACAGCCGATTAAAAAAACACACCCTCGTAAAAAATGCATCGGAGGGATTTTGGTCACGTGCCGCTTGCAAAAATTGATTTTCTTAGGCGGTACTTAAGAGGTCCATCGGCCAAAATAACCCTTTTTTAGACGGACCTCTCTTAAGTGATTGTATGTGAAAATTGATTTATTTTTGCTGACAATCACTAAAGAGTACTGTTTGGAAAAGATTTCCACCATATTAAAACTTTGCCCCCACCTCACCTCTCCCCTCATTCCTTGGCTAAGTTCTCCTTCTCCGTCCCTCCTCCTCTCCCTCTCCCAGTAGGCTACCGGCGCACTGTTGTGGAGACCACCGGACTGCCTCCACCCTCCATCCCCACCCCTATTGCATTGTTTAGCTTCGAGTTCAGAAACGAAAAGTTTCCAAAACTGAAATGAATTCAGAAACGAAAAGTTTTCCAAAACTGAAATGAATTATGGGAAAAGTTTCTTGAAAAAAATGAGTACGGTATGTCTTCTATCCGTTGAAAACTGGAATAGATCACAATGAATTCGAAAACTTTCTGAAAACAAAAATTCAAAAAATATCCTAGAAATTGGAAACATATTACTTTTCATATATGGCCAATTAGCTTCATCCTTCTCTACTCTATATGTTAAGGTTTATAATGAGTATCGAGGTGGTTAGTCGAATGGAGATGTCTCTTGGTCCGGTGCTTTAAATTTATTTTTCTTTTGCCTAATGATTATTTTTTGATTTGTTAGGCCATGCCATAGCACTTACAATGTAACAGTTATAGATGAATATAGAAAAAATAATGAGTTACATCTCTTCGTTGATTTGAGAAGCTAGTTAGAGTTGTTTTCATATTCCGATAAATATGTGTTTCCATATTCGTTTTGTGTCTGTATTCGATAATATTTGATTCTTTTTTATCTAGGGTTTCTGATTTCAGGAAAAAGAAAGGAATGGTAGAGCTGTTGTTCATCTGTTTCTAAGCTGTTTTCATCCGTAGGCACAGGGGGTCAGAACCGGTATAAAAAACATCCCTCATCTAACTGGCATCTCTCTCAGGTAAAAATTAATACAAGTAAAATTTTGCAAGTAAAATTAATACATGCTGAAAGAGTATGAGAAAATCCACCAAATACCACTAACAAGCGTTCTGTTCCAAAAAATTACAAATATGTTTGACGAACAGAAATTACAAAGAGAGTCAAAGGGATTATTTTTCTCTATTCTCAAGCATGTCTCCTGCTCGTGAGCTGTGACCATTATTTATTTTAACCATTCTCATCCACTCCAAAAACCCGATTCAATCTCCCTACAGTTGAAAAAAATTTCAGTCCATCTTCCTACAGTTAAAAGAAAGGCTATATTGTCTGCTTGCTAGTACTCTCTAATTTCTGTGTGTCTGACTGCTAGCTCAAAACTCCTCTCTCTTAGCTCTCACGGTCTCACCGCAGGAGACGAGAGCATTTGAAATTTTCATTGACGATGGAGACCGGCACGTCAGTGGTAGCACCACCGATTAGAAGAAAAACTCACGTTTCTCACACGTGTATTTTCCAAACTGCTAAACAGTATTTTCTAAAAAAAATTATTTTAAAAATCATATTAATTTATTTTTAATTTAAATATTTAATACTTATTTTTTCTTCCCTCAAACACACCCTAAGTGAATCTGTCATACTAACTATACTCATGATAAATTTTGCAAATCACCTTTTGAACTACTCAACATTAAAAAGGAATCAAAAATTAAATTAGTGTGAATATTTTTCGTAGCAAAAAGATGGGTTTCACATTTTGTGAAAAATATAATTTTATTTGTTAGTCAATGTTATAATATATTTTTTATCTATAACAAAACACGGGAATTCAGGTACACGTTGGCAAATTTTACATAAGGAGCTAGCCTGGGAGTTTTTAGTTTTTAAAAGCGATCATATTGTGTCAAAATAGTTTGGTACTCCCTCCATCCTTTTCTTTAATATGACGCCCGTATACAAATCAAAACATGTTTTAATATTTGTATACATCCTGAAAATCCTTTTCCAATCTTGCCCCTCACATCAGCGACACCGCCTTCACAACTGTGCTGAGGTCGCCACTGCCGCCCTCCGCGCTGTCGACGTCCGGTCGCTGCCGCCGCTGTCCTCCGCGCTGTTGGCGTCCCTCCTCCTTCACCCTCACCTTTGCTCCCCGCCGACGCTGCCTTCTCCACGGTAGTCACCCCGTGCATCTCCGCGCTCATCGACGAGACCATCTGCCCACGCTGCGTGGCCACCTCGGCGCCAACCATACACTACTGGAGAACTGATCTTTGGTCGGAATCAGAAAAATCGGAATAGTCCCGGTTCGAATATGAACCGGGACTAAAGATCAACTTTAGTCCCGGTTAAAAAAGGTAACGGGTCGCGATGATCTTTAGTCCCGGTTGGTAACACCAACCGGGACTAAATATCATCTTTAGTCCCGGTTCAAACACCCACCGGTCCTGTCAGGCTCGTGTCAGGGCGGCGGGGATCTTTAGTCCCGGTTGGTGTTATCAACCGGGACTAAAGATCCTAACTTTAGTCCCGGTTGGTGGTATAAACCGGGACTAAAGATCCTAACTAGCCCGAGCCATTGCTGCCAAGAGGAGGAGAAAGAAGGGAAGTGCTGCCAAAATTTTTGATAAATTTGTTTTGGTGATAATATACAAATCGGAGAGATCGAAAAGGTTAGCAAATCCATTCTCTAATAATGTATGCTTAGCATATTGCATTTATAGCTTTGTTTCTATAAAATATTTTCTCCATAAATGTTTATGCAAAATGATGAGGGAGAAAATATGTTAGGCAACATTAGGTTGATTTTGAGATTAGAAAATTTGGATAATGATGTTAGGCAAAATATGTTAGGCAAAATTAGAATATTTTCTCCATTCTCTTTTCTAGAAATTAATTTCGCTTTGAATAATGATGTTTTAAATTTTTGTATGATTATTTAATTAGTTTCGAGAATGTGGATTTCGTTAGTAACATTGGACTATTTGATGTCTAGATGGATCGACAATGGATGTACACCGCGGATCGACGGTCAAAAGAGTTTATTGAAGGCGTGCAATATTTTTTGAAGGTGGCCAATGCTAACAAGTACAAGGGTTTCATGTGTTGTCCATGCAAAAAGTGCAGTAACCGAAAGGAGTATTCATCATCAAGAACTATTCATGCGTACTTGTTTGAGTCTGGATTCATGCCTGGATATAATTGTTGGACCTCGCACGGAGAGCTAGGGGTTACAATGGAAAAAGATGAAGTAGAAGACGAGAATATTCTGGGCTGGGCTCATCAATACGGTGGATTTGACGAAAATCCGGAAGGCGAGGCGGACGGAGCTGTTCAAGATAACGTCGCTGTAGATGATCTTGGTCAAATGTTGCGGGACGTAAAGGACAGCTGCGAAAGTGAGAAGGAGGTCCAAAAATTGGACCGTATGTTAGCAGACCACAAAACTTCGTTGTACCCAGGTTGCGAACAGGGGCGCAAAAAATTGGGTACGACGCTAGAATTCTTACAATGAAAGGCAAAAAATGGTGTGAGTGACAAGACATTTGGCGAGTTATTGAAACTCGTCAAGAACATTCTTCCGGAGGGAAACGAGTTGCCCGAAACAACGTACGAAGCTAAGAAGGTGGTATGCCCTCTAGGACTAGAAGTACATAAGATACACGCATGTCCGAACGATTGTATCCTCTATCGCGGTGAGGAGTACGAGAACCTAGAAGCATGCCCGGTTTATAAAGCACTACGATACAAGATTAGACGAAATGATCCAGGTGATGTTGACGGACAGCCTTCGAAGAAGAGAGTTCCTGCTAAGGTGATGTGGTATTTCCCTATAATACCACGGCTCAAGCGTTTGTTCAGGAACAAAGAGCATGCTAGCATGATGCGCTGGCACGCAGAAGAACGTCAACAAGACGGGATGCTGCGACACCTCGCCGACGGGTCGCAGTGGAGAAACATCGACAGAACATTTCCAGACTTTGGAGAGGATGCCCGAAACGTAAGGTTCGGTTTAAGTACAGATGGAATGAATCCATTTGGAGAGATGAGCAGCGGCCATAGCACTTGGCCTGTTACCATGTGTATCTACAACCTTCCCCCTTGGCTATGCATGAAGCGAAAGTACATCATGATGCCAATTATCATTCAAGGCCCAAAGCAACCTGGTAACAACATTGATGTGTACCTAAGACCACTGGTTGAGGATCTTCTTCTGTTGTGGAACAAAGAAGGTGTCTCCGTGTGGGACGAGGACAAACAGGAGCAATTTATCCTGCGAGCGTTGTTGTTCGTGACCATTAACGATTGGTCTGCACTTAGCAACCTATTAGGACAGTCAAACAAGGGGTACAAGGCTTGCACCCATTGCATGGATGAAACTGAAAGTACGTATCTGAAACACTGCAGGAAGGTTGTTTACATGGGCCATCGTCGATTCCTTGTTACAACCCATCCTGTACGGAAAAAAGGCAAGCATTTCGAACAGAAGGCAAACCACCGTACTAAGCCTAAACATCGCAACGAAAAAACCGTGTTTGCTATGGTGAAAGATCTGAAAGTAGTATTTGGAAAGGGACCTGGCAGCCAACCTATAGAGAGCGAAGATGGTCACGCGGCGATGTGGAAGAAGAAGTCTATTTTTTGGGAGTTACCCTATTGGGAAGTCTTAGACATCCGGCACGCGATCGACGTGATGCACCTCACTAAGAACCTTTGCGTCAACCTGTTAGGCTTCCTAGGTGTATATGGGAAGTCGAAAGATACACTTGAAGCACGTAATGATCTCAAGCATATGCAACAACGCGAAGACCTTCACCCGGAACCGAAGGATAAAGGAAGTCATTACTTGAGTCCTGCAAGCTACACCCTGAGCAAGGAAGAGAAGGAAAGTATGTTTGAATGCCTGGAGAGCATTAAGGTACCGTCTGGATACTCCTCGAACATAAAGAGAATAATAAGCATGAAGGAAAAGAAATTCACAAACCTAAAGTCTCATGACTGTCACGTGTTGATGACACAACTGCTTCCTGTTATAATTCGTGGTATCCTTCCTGATAATGTCCGGGGAACAATAACAAAGCTATGTGCTTTCATGAACGCAATTTCGCAAAAGATCATAGATCCAGACAGTTTAACAACCCTTCAAGAGGACGTGGTCCAATGTCTCGTCGGCTTTGAGATGATCTTTCCACCGTCATTCTTCAATATAATGACGCATCTTCTATGTCACCTTGTGAAAGAGATCAGTATTCTCGGTCCTGTGTACCTACACAACATGTTTCCTTTCGAGAGGTACATGAGCGTTCTAAAGAAATACGTTCGTAACCGTTCTCGTCCGGAAGCAAGCATCGCCAAGGGTTATGAAACAGAAGAGGTCATTGAGTTCTGCGTAGAATTTATTGAAGACCTCCGTCCAATCGGGGTACCCGAATCAAGCCATGAGGGGAGACTACGGGGAAAGGGGACTCTTGGAAGAAAAGCAATAATGAACGTGGACAACGATTTATTCCGTAAAGCACATTTCACGGTTTTGCAACAATCTTCGTTGGTGGCTCCTTACATCGAGGAGCACCTGGCGATTGTTCGGTCGAAAAACATCGGCAAGTCTGATGCATGGATTACACGCCATCACATCGATACTTTCCCCGTTTGGCTACGACAACGTCTAATGGGTGCAGAAACCATTGACCGACAACTAGCCTTCTTGGCGAGGGGGCCTTCTTGCTCGATATCGACATTCCAAGGATATGAAATCAATGGGTATACATTTTACACAAGAGCCCAAGACAGAAAGAGCACAAACTAGAACTCTGCTATACGTATCGACGCCATGAGATACGATGGTGCAACTAGCACGTATTATGGTGTCATCAAGGACATATGGGAACTAGACTACGGACCCTTGAAGGTACCTCTGTTTCGATGCCAATGGGTTAGGCTCACCGGTGGAGGCGTAACGATTGATGACAGTGGGATGACAACGATTGACCTAAGCAAGGTTGGATACTCAGACGAACCTTTCGTCTTAGCCAATGATGTCACGCAGGTTTTCTACGTGAAGGACATGTCTAGCAAACCAAAGAAGGGTAAAGGACCCGACGAGCCAACGCGCCACGTGGTTCTCCCAGGCAAAAGGAAGATCGTCGGAGTCGAGGATAAGACTGACGAAAATTACAATCAGTTCGACGGGCAACCTCCGTTCGCGGTGACGGTTGACCCGAGGATCCTCCTTTCAAAGGAGGACACCCCTTACTCACGCAACGATCATAGTGAAGGGACATTAGTGAGGAGAAAGTACGTGAGAAAAACAGTGACATAGGTTGTTGTATGGACGATGCAAATTATTTACAATGTATTGAAGGCCATGTAATGTTTGTGTTTTTTACTACTACAATTATATATGTAATACCAATTTTGAACTATTTAAATAGGTAATATAGTATTAGATAGTAATATCAATTATTGGAATGTAATATCAAATTGAAACGTCATATGTTATTTATATGTGATTATTTATATTTAATAATAATTTAAAACTATTTAAATAGGTAATATGGAAGTAGATATTTTAATACTATTCAAATAGTATTTAAATTGGTCTATATGTGATTATTTATATTTAATAATAATTTAAAACTATTTAAATAGGTAATATGGTAGTCGATATTTTAATACTATTCAAATAGTTTTAAATTGGTCTATATGTGATTATTTATATTTAATAATAATTTAAAACTATTTAAATAGGTAATATGGTAGTAGATATTTTAATACTATTTAAATAGTATTTAAATTGGTCTATATGTGATTATATATCGTTATTGGAATGTAATATCAATTTTGAACTATTAAATAGGTAATATGGCATTATATATTTTAATACTAACATTTACAAGGGCACTGTTTCAATCTTTAGTCCCGGTTGTTAAACATAGCCGGGACAAAAAAAAAATTTGGCCGAGCGGGAAATCATCTTTAGTCCCGGTTGGTGCCACAAACCGGGACTAAAGATCCCGACTATAAAATGCTGGGCGCATCGTCTTCTCCGGATCCACACTTAGCCATTTCTCATTTTCTCTCCACTCTCAGCGCGCACGTCCTCCGTCTTTGCCGCCGTCGTCGTCTTCGTCGTCTCCGCCGCCGTACGTCGTCGCCGTCCGCACTGCGTCTCCCGGCCGAGGTTTGGACCGATCTCCATCTTTTCTTTCGTCCGTTTTCAACAATGGCACGTACCGCACCGCCGTCGCCATGTTGGCTCGTTCCCGCGCCGCAGCCGGCCCGCGCCACAACACGGCGGCGCGGCCGCCACGGCCGCGCCACCCACGACCGCCGCCACCACCACGGCCGCGCCACCAGCCGCCGCCACAACACGGCCGCGCCACCACGACCGCCGCCACCACACGGCCCGCCACCAGCCGCCGCCACAACCGGGCACAACGGCCGCGCCATCCCGCCCCACACAACGGCCGCCGCCACAACTACGCCCGCCCCATCACCACGGCCGCCGCCGCCACCACCACGGCCGCCGCCGCCACCACCACCACGGCCGCCCCACCAACACGGCCGCGCCACGAACAACGTAACGTTAGAACGAACGTGAACGAACGAACGACATGTGTGGACCGAACGAGCGAACAACCGACCGAACGAACGAGCGAGCGAACCTATGCGCGAACGAACGAGTAAAGGAGCCAACGAACGAGTGAACGAAGGCAACGAACGAATGAACGACTGAACGAGCGAATGGTCGAACGACCGAACGAACGATCGAACGAACGACCGAACGAACGAACGAGTGAACGAGCGAACGAACGAGTGAATGAAGGCAACGAACGAACGAATGACTGAACGAGCGAACGGTCGAACGACCGAGCGAACGACCGAACGAACGATCGAATGAACGACCGAACGAACGAACGAGTGAACGAGCGAACGAACGAACGAACGACGGAACGAGCGAGCGAGCGAACGACCGAACGAACGGTCGAGCGAACGACCGAGCGAACGAGCAACTGCTTCCATGCATGGTCATCTAGCTTAATTAGCTTAGCTAACCTCCGTATGTTACATACTATACTACTACTTCACTTATAGATAGTACACTCCTAAACAGTTGCCGGTAATTAATGAGGAGTAATTATTAGTAATCGTAACTGCATCTGTTCCCTTCGCTTCGAGAGCCAGGCATGGTCTTATTTTATGGGAGTTTGTAACTTTCTCGCTTGTATAGTAATATTATACTCTTGCTACCAGTACTACTACTCTAGTATAGTAATATTATACTACTTTAGTTACAAGTGTACTCCCTCCAATTACATAATTCTTAACATTTCATTTCGAATAAGGTTGAGATCAATAACTTTAAAGAAACTAGGGTTTAGGGTTTAGGGTTTAGGGGTTTAGCGTTTAGGGTTTAGGGGTTTAGGGTGTAGGGTTTAGGGTTTAGGGTTTAGGGTTTAGGGTTTAGGGTTTAGGGGTTTAGAGTTTAGGGTGTAGGGTTTAGGGTTTAGGGGTTTAGGGTTTATTGTACTGGTTTAGGGTTTAGGGTTTAGGGTTTAGGGGTTTAGGGTTTATTGTACTGGTTCGCTCGAAGTTCGCTCGTTCGAGGTAGGTACTGGTTCAGGATATTGGCTGAACACAAGCACTCGGTCTTTCATGACTAAACAAAAACGGAGATTTTTCAAGACAAATTTTGTCTTGACTCCTATACACGGGGAGTCAAGACAAAATTTGTTATGAAAATTATCCGTTTGTAGCATGAAAGAGCGAGGTCTTATGTTCACCCAATATCTTGAGTCACTATCTACTTATTGTATATATTAAAGATTTAAAACGGCAAGTATTACAGAGCAGGAGAGAGTACAATAAATTAAAGGAGTAGACTAGTGTATGCAACGTGATAGACACTCCTAAAAGTTTGGAACGAACGAGCAAGGTCTTGTGTTCACCCAATATCTTGAGTCACTATCTATTTATTGTATATATTAAATATAATATTGCACATCTTTGTACATTTTGCTAATAGTGTTTTAATTTTTTGTCTAATTTTTTTTCTAATAGGTGCTGACCCCCGTCGTCGCTCAAGCTTAAGTGGCCCCAATAACTCCACGCAAAACGAAGGCAAGTTTCTTGAATTCCTTCATGTGTGTCTATATATATATATATGACATATGCATGTATAACAATGAATTAACTGGTCATTGTACGTATTTCGCAACAATGTCATTATATGTAAAACAATATACTGTTAGTTGATGTGTACCTCGTAATGTTACAAACAGATGGCAGATCGCAAGGATGAACAGATCCTCATGGACGAGATCGCAGAGGGCAGCAGCCAATATTGGGCAGATGAGGAGCCAGAGGACCCCAACCAATACCTCAACGAGGAGGAAAACGAGGCCACAAACCAACAGGAAAGTGAAAGGGAACCGGCCGTTGGAGAGAAGAGGGCACGCGGACAACGGGGTGCCGCAAGGAAGCTAGAGGGCAAGCATATTATTACTGAAGTGGCCCCAGACGGCGAACCAGTTGCCCCGGCCGGCATACTACGTAAGTATGTGGGACACAGTGGTTGGGTCGTGAGGGATCACGTGCCCATTAGCATAGTGCATTGGCATCAAACAAGAACAGCAGAGGATGATGAAAGTTATCTGCCAGATACGGAGAAAGCAATGTTGTGGACCACCATGCTCGAGACTTTCACGGTCCCTCAGGCAGATCAGCCAAGACTGAAAGCATGGACGATGAAGAAAATGGCTGAACAGTTCCAGAAGTACAAGTCAGCTCTATACAAGAAATACGTCGTGAAGGGTCTGACACCTGATTTCGACAAGTTAACGAAGCTGAGGGATCATTGGGATGCGTTTGTTGCATACAGGACTTCCGAGCACGGGCAAACGCAAGTAGCAAAGAACAAAGCCAATGCTGCTAAGAAGCAGTACCATCACCGGCTAGGGTCAGGTGACTATAAGAAGGCAATCCCCAAGTGGGATGAACTGGAAGCCGGGTTGATTGGAAAGGGTATTGAGCCGGCCACAACGAACTGGCCTGAACGTTCAAGAAATTGGTACTATGCTCATGGTGGAAAGCTCGATCCCACTGATGGCTCCCTTGTGTTCGGCAATGCGATCCGCGAAGCAGCTAGCCGACTCACGGAAGCAGTGGAGGCGTCTGCTCAGGGAACATTCCATCCTGACAGAGAGAAGGACGAGCTTACGCTCGCACTACAGAATCCCGAGCATCCAGGACGAACACGGGGGAAATGCGTGGTTGCATGGAAATACGGATTTCAAGAGGCCAGCCACACTTACAAGAGTCAGATGAGGAGCAAGAGGGATACCGAGGACAAATTAAGATATCTCGAGGAGAGGGTCGCCCTGCAGGAAATACGGATGCAAGAGGAGGTCGAACGACGGGTGGACCAACGCCTTGCGAAACGACAGAGCGAGCAGACGGTGCAGCCCTATGCCCCTCCAATCATGGTGAGCCCCTCGGGCAATCGCAGCAGCTGTGCCTCTACAGGGCAGGCAGGAGAACAGGTCATGGAAGGTGCAGCAGGGCAAGCTCAGGCAAACCCATCGTACCCCGTAGATGAAATCACGCGGCAGACACCTTGTGAGCTGCACATTCCCTTCAAGAACATATCACTCAAGGTATGCTCTTAGTTTTATGATATGTGTCTTGTAAATTGCATAACCGGTGGTGCATGCATCTGTTAATTACTAAGTAATCCTGACTCTCGTGAAGGTGGCGTCGGGCATGGCCATACCAGTGGACCCTTCGGGGACATATCATTGCAGACCGATTCCACCTGGGTACTCAAAGGTCGAGGTTGAATTGGTGGAACAAGGGTTCGACGATCTCGAGCTGGACATCCCCGGAGGAGACGGGGAGACGAAACTAGGAGACACAGCCCACGCCATTATACTATGGTCCAAGCGACACATCGTGTTTCCCGGGCGAGCAGCGGCGTCTTCTCCTTCGTCTCCTTCGCCTGCACCCTCTCCTCCGCCTGCACCGGCTCCTCCGCCTGCACCTTCTCCTCCGCCTGCACCTTCTCCTCCGCCTGCCCCGGCTCCTCCACCGCAGTCTCCTCCGCCTGAAACCTATCCGTCGCCTGCATCGGCTCCTCCACCGCAGTCTCCTCCGCATGCAACCTCTTCTTCGCCTGCACCGGCTCCTCCGCCTGCACCGTCACCGTCTGCTCCGCCTGCACGGCCTAGAAAGTCGTGCCCACTTCGTCCCGCGCCGTCAAAGTCCACACCACCAAGAAAGAAGCCAAGACTTGACGAGCCAAAACTCCCCACTCTCAAGAAAAGGGCGTACGACCGCACTCTCGAGGAGAATGAGGAGGTCGTACGAGCAGAAGTGAAGGCGTTCTTCGAGGCACGAAAACCACCAAAGAAGATTCCAATAGATCCGGCTGCTAAGAAGTTCTTCCAGAAGATGAGCGAACCGGTCAGGAGGGCTGTACTTTCCGATTATGACCGGGCGGTGACGAAGTCGTACAAGAAACAAAGAGCAAAGGCCAAAGAAGTGCCTCAGCTCGGAAAGCAGCGGAAACAATCGGTTGAGCCGTTGCTACCACCCGGTGAAGAGGAGCTGAGGCAATGGATGAAAGAGACGGGTATGAGCAGGGCGCAACTGGTGGGAGACACACCGATAACCATGGCGACAGAAGCCGACTTGAAATACAAATTTAAAGTCGGTGAACCGCTTGTCAAGCCTGGTGAGGTGAACAGTCTCTCAACACAAATGCATCGATTCCATCAATGGTATATGGAACATTCATCCAGAGGTAGAATAATGTTTGGAGCGAGGATAAGAAACACAGACTACTACCAAGGAGATGATGTTCTGTGGATGAACTTTGAGAATGTGTTCGATGTATACCAACTAGACGCTCTCGACGTCTCCATTCTCAGCTGCTGGGTTTTGTAAGTATCGTTTTAGCAAACTTTATTTTGTTCCTTAGCTTGTTCTATGTACCATTCCTTGGTTAGAATGTGACGATAAGACTGATGCAAATTCCTTTGTCTTTTGTAGAATGGAGATTCAATCGTGCCGTAGGCAGGGGATTTTCAATATTGGATTCATGGACCCTCGCAAAGTCAATGAAGTAATGATACGGGACTTTGAGAAAGATACAGAAGACAATATCGTTCATTTCCTGGTGCAGCAGCATTACAAGACCTACATACTATTGCCATACAACACAGAGTGAGTTTTAACTGTCTTTCAAATTTGTACCAACTTCCTCCCCGTACTCATAACGTCACATATATATCGTCGGACGCATTTTGCAGATTTCACTGGGTCCTTTTACTCTTCGACCTTGAACTTTGCAAAGTTCATGTCTATGACTTAATGGATAAACCAGAATCTACTTTCACCAAGGTTTTTGAAGTGATAGACAGGTAATGCTATCTATTCAACTGTCATTAATTATGAACACTGCTATTGGTACTATGCAGATCTCCGGTATTTAATCATAGCTTCCAACTGTACATAGGGCATGGGCAAAGTTCCGTACATTGGTCCGCGGGGTTTGGAAAGAAAATCTTGGTAGGAGATTTAATTTTCCGGTGAGTACATGCTCCAAAACATATTTAATCATTCATTGCTTCTAGAAAAAATTAGTACATTAAATTTCTCGTCGTTTCTCCTTAAGTGTGCAAAACAGGAGAAGGGGAATAACTTGTGCGGCTACTACGTCTGCGAATATACTCACGCACTTGTACAGCAAATCAACAATGACAGGGATTTGAAAGTACGTAAAAATTATTCATACATTATGTCCTGATTTCTTATTGACTTCATATACTTATATCTCAATTTTTTTTGAATGATAGATTATTTACATGAGGGAAAACCTATCCAACGAAGAATTTATCAAGGTTGTTCAAGAACAACTGATGGGATTTATCAATGAACAAATAATTGATCCCGCGGGAGAATTCTACTACGATGGAAGTACTATTCATCATCCTCCCCATGGATAATATGTCTTAGCTTTCTTCGTAATATACAATAGAACATTATAATTAACGAAAGATTGTAATATATGTATATTCAGATGTGCATTCATGTACTTATGTGTGTGAGTATATTTCGATAATAAAAGTATATATTTACTTGAGTGCTTATATGTAGTGTGTGTATATATATATATATATATATATATATATATATATATATATATATATATAAACATGTATTTATACATATATATATATATATATGCATATATATACATATAAATACATATATTACATATATACGCATATTATATGTACATATATATTATGCATATATATGTATTTATACAAATATATGCATACTATATAAACAAGCAACTGGCAGAACCAGCAAATGTTTTTTTTTAAAAAAAATATCATTAGTCCCGGTTGGTAACACCAACCGGGACTAAAGATGGCCGAGGCAGCTACGTGGCAGCCATCTTTAATCCCGGTTGGTAACACCAACCGGGACTAAAGATGATCTTTAGTCCCGGGTATTTCACCCGGGACTAAAGATGCTGATTTTTAGTCCCGCATTCGTAGTCCCGGTTCGAGAACCGGGACTAAAGGCGGTTACGAACCGGGACTATAGTGGGTTTCTCCAGCAGTGATATGCCCCACCTACCTATCCTCATTGGCGGCGGCGCCCTGCTCGCAGGGTAGGGGTTCCTGGGGCCACCGGCGAGGAGGTGAAGGAGAAGAGGAGAAAATGCTCTGGTGTGATTTCTGTTCTTTTCTTTTGGCGGGGATTTCTTTGTTGTTGTTAACTTGCCCCAAATTGTTTTCAGATGAAGGCGAAAAAGTTTCCCTTTTTTGTTGCCCAGGAACATTCATTTTGGGTCCCAATCATCTGAACCAAAGTTCGTCTGAATCAATAGTTCATTTTGATGACTGCAACTGCAATTTTCAGTGGGAAAACTAAGAACTGAACTTTATAGGCAGCAATAGTTCATCATGAACCGGAGGATGGGGTATGTCCACATCAACTGTTGGGTTTAATCTTGTTGCATGTGTGTGTGTTGCACGTTTTCTACTTAAGAGAATAAGTTGATAGGTTAGCTCATGCAAGTAGTGATTAGTTTGCATAGAGTTTGCACGAGCAATATGTGGAAGCAATGAATCAAAACGCCGCTGAACGTGTGAGACGTGACTGGTGATTTTGAGCTGAATCGTGTACATGGCGAGAGGCCAGGGTGTCGTGTGAGACGGCAAAGTGTATACGCGCGTGAGATGTGCAAAGGCTGTGCATGGGATTAGGAGTTAGTTAGCATAGTTAGTGGCATCATGCATGGATCTGCATGTTCTAGTTTGTTAGCTTGCATGTAGGGTGAGTAATTTACTTGGTCATCAGGTGCATGCTCGGTGGAGCAGGAAAGTAGCTAGATCGTGTGTGAGTGGGTTGTTTCGGGATGAAGTGCCCGTTGTATATATATGTACTGCATCTGTTCATTTGAGAGTGTGAAAAAAAAAGGAAAACGACGCAAGTCTATGCGTCACCAAACTCTTATGTCTTGTTGTTTGTGAGAAATACTAGTACAGAGAATTAGTGAGTGATTCCCGGGAAGATTAGTGAGTTATTATCATAAGGAGTATTGTTATACATACGACCAATGCATACGACTAGCATCCGATCACGTCTCATTTATCAATCCTTGCACTTAGCTTTTTTACATATGGGCTCAGAAAAACAGCAGTTGTGTCTATGTACTAGTTGAGTCAGACGTAGGTCGTACGCACTGAACATATGTATAGCAATTTTGTTATCATAAGAGAGAGGGAGAGATTCCCAACATCAACGACGGTCGCGAACTTCCGCATCACCTGACACCAGACATGCTATTTCCACAGACTAACAGGTCAAAAATTAGCACAACGTAACCCTGCAATGAAGCTGCGAAACAAAGAGGGCAACACGGTGACTACGAAGACTAAGCTGCTTCGGTGAGAGTTGCTGCTGATGCGCGACTCCTGTTGCTGCTGCTGCTGCTGCTGCTCTGCTCCGGCAACACGACGAGGAGCGTCGGCGACGCTCGGCGTGGCAAGACGGCGAGACAACGAGGACGCGTACGGCGAGTCGACGGTGTGACGGCTTCGCATGTTTGGCACTGGTCGCGATCACCACCTGCTCGTCACTGCCACCTGCGACCATGCCGATGTAAATGCTCGACGACGCCCCCGACCAGCGCCGCATGCGTTGATTTGGTCGGCACCGATGTGGTCGTTGGATGTCACGATTTACATATGCTGCCGGTGTTGGTGTGGCGTCTGCATGTTGTCCATCAGCGAGGAGGAGCAAGAGCTGAGCAGCGAGGAGGAGGTGGCCGCCGACGAGGTCCTCCAGTGCGGGCCGGGGAAGAGGACCTGCTAAGCGCCTAAGCGAGAGGAGGACGCGGCCGCCGGCGACGAGCTCCGGCGTGGCGTGGGGCATGGACGGCGGAGGACGCGGCCGCCGGCGACAAGCTCCGACGTGGCGTGGGGTGTGGACTGTGGAGGACGCGGTCGGCGCCGGCGATGAGCTCCGGCGTGGGGCGTGGACGGTGGAGGACGCTGCCGCTGGCGACGAGCTCTGGCGTGGGGCGTGACGGTGAAGGACCTGCTCAACACGAAGGACACGGCCACCGGCGACGATCTCCGGCGTGGGGCATGGACGGTGGAGAACACAACCGCCGGCGACAAGCTTTAGCATGGGGCGTGGATGGCAGAGGAGGACCTGTTCCTAATCAACTACATTGGCGTCCCTGGGACTCCGTTCGTTTCTTCTTTTAAAATTTCAGATTATCGTGACACGCTTTTCAAACTGCTAAACGATGCGTTTCGTGTGAAAATTTTCTATATGAAAGTTATTCTAAAATATTAAATAAATCCATTTTTCACGTTTGTAATAATTAAAACTCAATTAATCACACGTTAATGTCACCTCATTTTACGTGAAACACTTTATCTTCATCTTCAGGAGATTCAAATACCACCGTAGTATTGTTTAATTTCTCACAAATATCTTCTGATACCTTACAAGTATCACATGACACCTCACAAAAATCATCGATATCTATAGGTATCAAAATCCGATATCATAAGTCTCTCGTGGTACTTTACAAGTATCACCTGATACCTCATCGGAATCATCTGATACCTCGTAAGTATCAACGAGTATCAGATAATATCAACGGATATCAACATCTGATATCAACAGGTATCAGTTAATATCTATAGGTATCACCTGATACCTCGCAAGTATCACCCGATACCTGATATAGGAATCAGGACATGATATCTCAGCGGTATTAGAACCCAGGACATGATATCTTAGCGGTATTAGAACTTGATACTTAATCGGTATCATCCCGTCCGAACGGGATTCTATTATATAGCAGCTCCCAAACTTTATATTCTAGGTGTTAGGTATATCTAATTTGTTAAGATAACAAAATAAATGCATATCTCAACCGTCCCTCGAACATTTACGTAGGCTAAACTAAAAACCAACTAGGGATCCTTTTAAATATATGGATTTTGACCGAAATTTTATGATAAAAAGTCTATATATATCCTCTAAACTCTTGATTGAAGTCCATCAAACACCTTAAATTTTAAAACCAAACATCCAACCTTCTAAATTTTGTAAAACTGTTTCCAATTACCCCAAGATGATTTTGGATAATGTTTTTTTTATTTGGAAGCTTAAATGAGCGGTTTTGAATAATTGATATAGCATGTTCACATATCGTCAATCATTGGTCATCAATTTATATTCCATAGTGATCTCATACTAATTTTATATTAACATATGTTTGTAAGTAAGAGAAAAAAAAATAAAGGTCAAAACGAAATATTTAAATGAAGATTTTAACATATATGTCCAATTCATATATCACGTAATCAAACTCATCCAACATATATGTAAATCAAATAAAACCCACTCCGCACAACAATCTTAGGTTGTTATATAAACGGTATTGTATTAAGAGGATTGAATGCTCGATTTCAAAGTTTAAGATGATAGATAAACTTTCGATCAAAGTTTAGGGGTATTTGAATTTTTTCCAAATTTTATTGGCATTTAAGTAATTTCATACGAACTCTGTTGTGATATCCCCGGGAAAAATAATCCGTTGTGATACGGTAGGACGTGCTCTGGCACCTTCCAGATCGAGACGGGTGCACGCATGGGCTGGCATCTAGCTGGGCCTTATTGCCCAACCATGCATGCTTGGGCCTTGTCTGCTGGTGATCACAACATCACACGCGCAGGTGTAGGCAGATGAATAAGAAAAGCGAAGCAGAAACAATAAAAGAGAGTATTTGTTAAATTATATATGACTAGCAAAAATATTCGTACGTTACAATAGAAAAAAAATAAAATTACGAAATAAATCAAATCCCTCGATAATTGAGACACACACAAATAAAGTGATGATATCCTAATTGACATTTGCAAACAATACTCTAAATTGAAATTTAGAGATCATATATGTCAAAACGACATCCAGAGTATGATGAATCTGCAAATGACATTTGCAGATTAATATTATGTGGCAAGTTTTTCATTAAACTACCATTGACATTATAACAAATGAATTTGTTAAAAAAACACGGTCATGTACTTTTGTTTTTTTTTAATGAAAAACTACTGCTAACTAACTTATGAATGAAGACCAAGCCCGTAATTCATTTTCATGATTTTTTTAATAATGAACAGCAGCTATGCAAAAACAATAGGTGCTATCGACAGAATAGGTTTTGCTTTCTACACTCAAAAAAAATGGGACGGACATGTATAGGCCATTGAGGCAAATTTGAGATGGGCTCGTACTTGTAGAAAGTATTAAGGCAGACAATATAGAGGCGGGCGGCGATGGGACTCTGACGCTGTATATAAGCGAACGCTGTACGCTTAAGCCAACACCCTATCGGGTGACGTACCAAAATTTTAAACAGAAACATTTTTAAATTTTATAATATATATAGTAGAAATATAGGATGGATGAAGTTATAAATTGAAGCAAGTATATTGACTACATTGATATTATCATTGTTACGGAAAATATCTGTAAAATACTCCAAAAACAAAAAAAAATAGAAAAATCAAATGGCAGAAATAACGTAAATGATTCAATTAAGCCTCGGGAATATTTTTCACAATGTATTTTCCACTAATATTAAAAATTCTAAGGATTTATTTACAAAACCTTCAGGTTTTATGAATTCGCTACAATTTTAAGAAAACACATATTTTTTTCTCCCTAATAGCATATATAATCATGTGTCGAAGTTAAACAACACACCCAACCCAACAAAATCATTCACAAATATAAGTTAGTATGCTACTTTGATCCATTTCAACATTAAGAATATATTTAAAATTCATTGAAAGGTCCTTTTGGGAAAAATATTTTTAATGAAAATAAAAATAACTCGTGTAAAAATTAAACAGTTCTCTAGTATCATGTACATGCTATAATATTATGTATAGACTATAAATTGATTGACGGGCTTATTTTGTAATACGTTATAATAGAAGGATCTATGTGCAAAATGCAGCACCGTTGGAACCAACGGCCAGATTCTAGGTGGGTTCGTCGGACGGGACGGGACGGGACGGGAAGGGGGTGATCAGGCGGGAAGCTGGATGATTCGCCACCGTTGGATCGTCCGTATCCCTCCCAAAAGGCCAAAACCGAAACCCTCAACTTTTTTCTTTTCTTTTATTATTTATTATTATTATTAGAGTAAATTTCATTTTGGTTCATCTTTCCTTATCATCTGTGCATTTTGGACTACCCTTTAACAAATATTTTTATTTTAAATTGAATAAATTTATCTTTGTGATATTTTGGATCATCCTCAACTATTTTATACATCTGCATCAACTTATTATATGTCAATCAAAGCAACCATCTAAATATAGCTATAGCTGTGGGACTTCATTGACGAGTACAAACTGGCGTACTCGAAATATTTTATATATGCTTAATCGAAATATTTTATATATGCTTAAGAAGAGTGTTGGAGTGGTCCAAAATAAAAGAAAAGTAAGATTGACTACCCGGTTCAAATTGAAAATGTAGGTTAAATGGTGGTCCAAAGTAAAGCATCTATAGAAAAAAATGTGGTACAAGGTAAAATTTACTCCTACAGTTTATTTGTTGATTTATTTATTCTCTTTTTAAGAAACCAAAACTGCAAAGCTTTCAGCTTTGGCTTGCATATAACGCGTGCCCGTCAGGGGCAGCGGGTTTCACGGCTTGTGTTGCCTGCAAAACCCCACCAACTCAACTCGCCCTCGCCGCGGCGGCCTTCCCTTCCCGTTCCCGGTCCGTCCGCGGCGACGTTCTATGCTCCTCTGCGGCTACTAGCTACGGTAACCACCTCCTTTCCTTTCCTTCCCATCCTCGATGCAGCCGAGCCGCGTGTGGGTTTCGTTGCAACTTGCAAGCAAACATCCCCTGTGCTAAGCGCAGCAGCGATTTTGATTTATTTATGTGCGTATTACTATTAACAAGGAAGGCTGCCTTACTGGTGCTCGATGATCGGTTCGTTTTGTTTTTGGTGGGTCAGTTGGTGTTTGGTCGCAAGTACTCCTATTTTGCGTGAGAGATTTGGTTGTGTTCTCCCCGATTTGGGCTTGAATGTGGTGGGGGTATCTCGTTCTCGTCACACCTGGGTTCCGATTTGGTTCATCCCGTTTGGGTTCCGATATTGGTTGATGCCGTGATATGTGACCCAAGTCAAGCGCTTTCTTTTGTGTTCCTGGTTAAATTATCAAGTATATAAGCACAAAAGCGCCGTCTTTTCGTCTATCTACTCTACTGTATCCGCTTGCAAACTTTATTATTTGGGCACGTGTGCTTGTGAAACTCTTGTCCCTGCATAGCAACTAGCCATGACCTGACCATGAATGTGGATTGCTTACACTGACCTGAGTACCTGACCATGCATGTGGATTAATATATTATATGCTTATACCACGTCTGATGACTAATTTAATCGTCCACCCCTATATCATGCCTCTGCAATGGATATGCTCTGCTCTGCTGATGTTCTTATGCCACCTCCTCCCGCCAAAATTAGCTTGAGCATATTCATCTACTAGTGGTCACTGTCCAATTCAAGCTTCTAATTATTATTACTGTTTTCGCAATGCTGGCAAGATACTAATAGTGCTAGTACTTTATTACACATTCAAGTGATGTTGCTCAGGCAGTTTCAACCTATTCTGTGGATGGCTTCAAGTTTATTTTTTACATCCTTTCCTACCTGACCTGAGTAGTACTATATACTGACAGATTTTTACGTTTAACTGATTTCTTAGGCTTATAAGCGATGTCATTCGAGGTATACAAGTCTGTGTTTTATGCAAAGGATAGCACTCGCGGTGAATGCTTTGTTATTGATGAGAGAAAACTACATCTGGATCTTGACGGCAACGCAACCAACCTTCATGAAGACACCTATATGATGGGTCCAAGCACTGTAAAGTGCTTGGTGAAGAAAGGCACTACAGAGAAACCATTAAAGCTTAAAGATTATGTTACTCTCAAGAATATTAGGCATCCAAATATCGTCTCGATACAAAATTTTTATGATGAAGCTCATGAGGCCAGATTTGTCATCTCCTGGGTTGATGGGACCCTTCTTGCATGGATTAAATCCAAGAAAAGACAACAGAGAATCTTTGAATCTTCACATATCAGCAGTCGCCCTTCAACAACATTCCGCCAAATCATTATGTAAGTTGATTACCATCTTCTTTTGTTTGGCATTTAATCCCCTTCTGTTTATTGCCATTGCATGTACCTGAGATATGTTACACTGAATTTATTGCCATTAACATGGACAAGATAGCTTCTAGTCATTTGATGTTAACTATTAATTTGAACCATTGTTGTAGTGGAATCAGCAAGGCTCTGGATTGTCTTCTACAGCAAAACATTTACCCTAGCGAGATTCGAATTGAAGATATATATGTTCGAGTGAAGGGTGGTATTACCTCAGCTAAACTACTTGTCTATGAAGGTGTGTGCCTCACCTTCTCGTACATGTGAATTTTCTATGCAGTGATCTACTGTACTTCGTAACTTCTATACATTGTTGTACTAATTTGTTTCATAACATGTATACAGCTGAACTGGCAACATCAAGAAATACTACTACTATTAGTCAGAAGGCGCAAAGGATCAAACTGTGGGAAGATGTAAGAGGGGTTGTACAGGAATGTACAAAAATTGTTGGGCTTCAAAATCAGATCCATCCTGACTGTAATAGGTTTTTGAACTATATTGGTGCTGGGAATGTCAAGCGCTTAGAGGATTATCCGGATGAATGGAATGATGACAAAAAAGCCTGTTACTTGAAGGCACTTGTGGCGTCTGATTCTGAATATGTCAGATCCAAGCTCCAACTCATTGGTTTTACATGGCCTGACAACAGTGACTTCCTCAACAACTTGATAGCTGATCAAGCGACCAGATTGGACGTAAAGTACAACTTTTTGGATCCTTATGACTACCTGCGATTGTGCAGAAACCTGGTCAAGCATTGGCTCTCTCTGCCCTCTAATCTAAGGGTAAGTTCAAATAAAGCCATCTACAATACTGGAATGATTATGAATGGATGCGAGCATGTACCTTATAACACTTCAAATGCAGGAGAAGAACGATGATTATGCTTTCTTCCTTCGAAAGATGGAGAAGTGGAGACCGGGGATCTGGTGTGACCTGTATGAGGCCATTGGGTGGCCTCCGAAGTAAGATATTCCCTCTTCTCATGATATATTGTCTCCTTTTACACGGGTAGTAAGGGAAGGATAGAAAGACTTAGGGCTCATTCGAAATGTAGAAATGGTAAAATGGAGGAATAGAAAAACCTCAGGAATTTGATAGGAACGCGTATGCAAAACGGAGGATTTAAACACTACTACAAAAGTGAATTTTCTGTACGAGAGCCCATGATTTTTGCAAACGGACCATAACTAATGGCGTCTGCAAAAATCGAGGGTCATTTTCACATGCGGGCCACTTAACCGCCCGTATGAAAAAATAGATTTTCCCATACGGGCCTCTTAAGAGGGCCGTATGCAAAAATGAGCTCATTTTTGCATGCGGCTCACTTAAGCGCCCGCATGCGAAAATAAAATTTAAAATTTAAAATTTGAAACTAGTGTATCTCACTCATACGAACTCCAAATTAGATGATTCTTTTTCCTAAATGTTTCTAAAATCATGCTCTATCATGTTATTGTGTTCTTACTGCTATTATTTTGGTCATTTTTTCTTGAGACTTTGTTTTATCAATTAAAAATTTGAATTTCAAAACTTCAAATAATATTTTGAAGCAATAAATGATTTCAGCCGAAAAAGTCATCCACAACAAAGTTGTATAACTCATCAACATCTATAACTTTTATTTTAGTCATTTCTTCATCCGACAAAGTGATCGTAACATTTTCACAAAATTTACATATCTCTCTCTATAGTTTATAAAATTATATAAGATATGTACATTTTGTGAACAATGTTAGAAATAACTTTGTCATATGAAGAAATGACCAAAATAAAAGTTATAGATATTGATGAGTTATACCACTTTGTTGTGGATGACTTTTTCAGCTGAAATCATTTATTGCTTCAAAATATTATTTGAAATTTTGAAATTCAAATTTTTAATTGATAAAACAAAGTCTCAAGAAAAATAACCAAAATAATAGCAGTAAGAACACAATAACATGATAGAGCATGATTTTAGAAACATTTAGGAAAAAGAATCATCTAATTTGGAGTTCGTATGAGTGAGATCCACTAGTTTCAAATTTCAAATTTCAAATTTTATTTTCGCATGCGGGCGCTTAAGTGAGCCGCATGCAAAAATGAGCTCATTTTTGCATACGGCCCTCTTAAGAGGCCCGTATGGGAAAAGTGGCCCGCATGTAAAAATGGTCCTCTTCCTACACCTAACCTTATCTTCTCTTCCTCTCCTCTCACTTATTATCTCCTCTCTCTCACCGCCGCTCCCCCTCCTCACCGCCGCTCCCCCTTCTCACCGCCGTGGAGTCCTCTCTCTCTCTCTCCCTCACTTGGGCGGCGGCAGGAGGCGGTGGGCGACGGCGGGAGCGGCGGCGGCGACCTCAAGAAGGCGCGGCAGCGGCGGCAGCTAGGAGGGAGCGGGCGGCGACATCAAGGAGACGGCGGGCAATGGCGAGACAGCGGGAGCGGCGGCGGATCCGGTGGCGCCGTCCTCGGGAAAGCCGGATCCGCTGCCCTAGGGGCTCTCGGCGGCGAGCGGCGGGCACGGCGACGGCCTACGGCGGCGGATCCGACGGCATCGTCCTCGGGAGGACCGGATCTGCCGCCCTACGGAGGAGCACGACGCTCGGCGACGGCGACGGCGGGCAGCGGCAGGCTGCGACGGCAGCGGGCACGGCGCTACCCCGCGACGGCCGGCAGCCGCAGCGGCGTGGATCTAGTGCCGGTCACGCGGCGTCTGGCGGTGGGCGGCGACCCCGATGACGACGACGAGTGGGCGGATCCCGCCCGGATCCGGCGGCGGCGGGCCTCGTCCCGCCCGGATCCGGCGGCGACGGCCAGTGGCGGGAGCGGATGACGGCGGCCAGCAGCGGGGGCAGGTGGCGCGGAAGCGGCCGGCGAGCTCGGGCGGCGATGCCACCGCTTGCGGCTAGGGTTTGTTTTTTTTTGAAATTTTATTTTTTTTCGCGATATTTTCTCTTTGCATGCGGTCGGCTTAAGCGCCCGCATGCGAAAATCGGATTTTCGCATGCGGGTGCCCTGGCCGCATGGGAAGATGGTGATTTTTGCAGACGATTTCGCGCATGCGGCTGGCCCAACCGCATGCGAAAATCTTATTCGCCCGTTTGTAAAAACTCATTCTGTACTAGTGAAAACTATAGGAATTTTGTAGGAATGGGTGTGTTTGGATGGTTGTGAGAAACATAGCAACAGTTTTGGAGGAATGCAACTTAAATGACCAAATAACAGGTATAGAACCAGCTGAAACCTGGGCCTAGTGCACTACCGGGGTCACGTGGTCAGTGAGCAAGGAAAGAATTCATTTGAAGCTTGATCTTGTTCTTTGTGCAAAGGAAATTTTACAATGAGGTTTGAGTAGATTGTTTTTTCCCTTGGTTTTCCTATAGGAACCGTGTTAAAAGAAAATATTCCTTCACTTATGTTTTAGTCATCCGAATGGTAGGAAAGGAAAAGTTACCTATCAACAGTATTCCTATGAAAATCCTTTGAATACCCCTCAATCCGAACAACCCCTTATTGTCTTCTCGGGGTGGACGATGCGTAGACCCGGATTAGTTGAGGCTATAATAAAACCATAATTCTTTTTTTTTCATTTTCTCTTTCTTATTAGCCATACCTGTGATAGTGGTTTGTGTCTAACTCCCTTTTCTCAATTTGGTTCTGTATATTTCTGAGTTGCAGCAGCAACAGGTTTTGACCCTGTCAGTGCCAGACGAAAGAAAGATCAAGGTTTTCTGAGTAGCAGGCTAGCAGCAAGTTTTGACAATGTCAGGGACAGATGAAAGATCAAGGTTTTCTGAGTTGCAGCAGTTAAAAAAACACAATGATGTTGGAGACACACTGGACACCACTAATACTTTTCTTTTTGTTCGGCAGTTTTATACTGTTGAACACGAACAGTATTTAAGTAGTTTTAAACACAATGCTGTTGGAGTAGTTTTGTTTGCCGTGGGCAACCGACTGTTGCAATTAGCAGTGAACTCTATTTAAGTAGTGCGATTGGGTGAACTCTTTTTAGCCATATGTATTTCCTGAGAAAATTGCATATCTATCATTACCATCGCATAATGTTGGATTCGTTGAAATACCATCATTTAAATGAGCTTCGCTAGAATACTACTCTCAACTGGAACTTTGCCAAAATACCATTCCAACGAATCCAATCTTATCATCATATGTAATTTTCTCGTATTTCCCGTGGGCAGCATGGCATCTAGTTACATTCCATTGTTCATGGCTATATCTAAAGTAGTGAAACATCAAAGAGTGGAAGATCTAATTAAGCTCCCAAATCTTCATTAGGCTTGTATAGTTCCAAGAGAAGCTAGACGCCAGAGAGGCGAAAATAAACGAATCGAAATAGGAACACACACACACAGAAACACAACGGCGGCTAGTCGGCTCGCCACCGAGGCGGAGCACCCCATACGGCAGGGTGGTGCGGTTGGCCCAGCTAGCCGACGGCGCCGACCCCCGGACCCCTGCCATCTAGGACCAAGACGCCGCCGCCGCCGCCGCCGCCGCCGCCGCGCTGTGCGGCTATGCCATGCCATATATCTGAGTTCTCGCAAGGAGTTGAGGTAACAGTTGACGAAGGCATAAATAAGGCTGTGAGGACCTGTTTTGATTTATGCCAAAATAAACCTTTTCAAAATTTGGTAATACTAAAACTTTGGTAAGTTGGTAATATTGACAAAATTTTGGTAGGATAAACTTGAGTGTGTTGTTGCCTGTCAAAATTCTTTAGACATTATCAATGTTTCACATGTTTATCAAAAAAAATTTCAAAGAAAATGATATGGTTCGAAATGGATCAATCTGAACGGACTCTTTGAGTTAGTGGGCCTGCTAGGCCTAGGCAGGTAGAGGCCTTCTCGCCAGAGATCGATGTTCGTCGCCTCGTTGTCCATCCCTTCGGCCTCCAAATCCCTAGCGCATAAGCGGATTATTAAGCGCGTAGCGCCGCCGCCTCCTACTGTCGACGCTCATCGTCGTCGGCCCATAACTCCATAAGTGGCCTGGCCGGCGGCCGGAGGGAGAACAGGGGACAGCAGCCGCGCAGCCATGGCTGCAACAGTTCATCGGCGGTAGTAATGAACTTATTTAATTGAAAAATCTTTACTCATTAGCAGTTGAAAATTAGCCCATTAAAAGCAGTACTTTTGCGTTCCCATTGGTCTATTAAAATCAGCCCATCAAACGAAGTTGAGTGATTTGATGAGAATGTATTTTATTCCTATATATTTTTTTTATGAATTTACAAAAATGTTTAGGTATGATTTTTTTCACGAGTTTCCAATACCTCGTTTTTATCTAATATGTCCTCTTAGAACAATGCTAGAGCATGCGACTGATCCAACCCGTCCTGGTTTAATCTACGGTTCATATATTTTGGTTGAACCGTTGGTCTGGTCTGATTTTTTCTACTACGGTCAAGGCAATATTTTTTTGTTTCTTACATAACATCTAAATATTTATTAAAAATCTTGAAAAAAATTGACAACATATTCTAATATAAAATATATCACCTCACAAACATGCAATAAAAAGAACAGATTAAATTAAAAATAGTTAATGTACATTCATTGTTATATTTATTATTTAACTTGTACGTGTCTTTGGGCAAAACAAGGGCTTATTTTCAATGATACGAAATTATTTGTTTATCATCTTTGTTGCCTTGTTTTTATGCCTACGAGACATTATTTTTCTTCCAAGTAACTTTGATGAAATGTAGTAGGATGTCAATGACCAAATTTGTAATTATCTTTATATGCATTTTGACACAATATCAATATGATTTTTTAACTGCCAATTTGGTGGATTTCTTTGCCTGCTATGTCACCTGTATTACTGCTTATCAATTTGTGGTAGCCAGCCATTCTCCATAACGTTATCACGGGCATAACGGGCATATTACTAGTCGCTCTAAATCTCTAATGATAAATACGGAGTATACTCGTCCAGCTAGTTCACAGAACCACGCCATGCTAAGCTAGAGCCCAAAACAGGACCAGCCTTGTCGAAAAACCGATTGACATAGTAACAAAAAAACATATATGTCAAGGCAAGCTAGGCAATGTTTGTTGCATTCACTAGTATGGGAACTAAAGGGATAAGAGAGAGAGAGAGAGAGAGAGAGTGAGTTATAAGTTGTATAAGATACATCAGACCTGTAAGAACTCGGGTCACCTTACAACCAGAGTTGCCCAGGGACCAAACCAAAGGCAGATTTTCATATTCAAAACTGGCATTTGTGCCATGGTCTCCTAAATACTATTAAATGTGCCCGACACAGAATTTTGTACACCACCACATAAACCACCATCGTAAAGCTATCGGCTTTTATATAACTCAAACGCAGAAGACCCAACAACCTGGTCCAACAGAACATGCAACAAAAGAACAAATTTCGCACTCAATCCAGCATATGGACAAATATCTATTACTCCACGCCGCCTCCACACCCCAGGCCATAGCTTGCTCTGGAACTGCAAAAGGAACATCGATTTATTTCATTATTATTTTGTAAAGAACAGTTGCAGTCACTAGGGCCTGAAGTTCATTTTCAAAAGTAAATATCATTCTGGGTTTTGCCCATTATGCCCAACAGACACAATATCAATTCCGTCAAGGATAGAATGCCAGGTAACGACATGCATCCCCACCAGACCTTTCGACAGACAAACGTAACTTTAATCACATGGCAAGCATACTTGGCAGCTATATCCTCACCCTCCTCTAAACGCACTTGCACTAAACAAACTAGTACACTCCTACTCTTTCAATTTCATGGAGATCAGAAAAATACAGAAAACAAGCAACATTGATACAGTGATTAGAAACCAGTCAGGTCAGTAGTTCGGTACAAACTGCAGTTAGCTTGCAACAATTAATGGAAACAGACCCCCCACCCCAAGCAAAGCACAGACACACATGTGCATTCTGCAGATAAAAGTGCCTTACCTGAGATGGTCATAGCAAAGCTTTAAGGTCAAAACACAGTCGAGGATGCCTTTCAGTGATGATAAGATCAACTTCTTCTGCTACCTGTAAAAGTATTTAGTTGTTACCTGTTCTGTATTGAGGAGAAAATAATTAAGAACGGAAAAATAATTAAGAGTAACAGTAAATACCCATCCAATTCGTGCTCATGAGTGTACAGTGCACAGATAAATAGGCACAGATCAACATTACTCTTCCCATTGTAATCACTGATCTGGCTGCTCATAGATTTTATGTGCATTTTCTTTCGATAAGCATTCATCAGATCAAGATATCCAGCATATTTATCATCAGTCCAGGGCATATGCTTACACAATTCAGCGCTTCGGATTCTTGCTTCAATTCTCGACTGCCTCAGAGCTGATGGCAACTCATGGATAAAGAACTTCTTCCTGTCACATTGGTCCCAGAAAAGTGTCAGCCTTTTGATATCTTGCAATGTTGTGATTGCCTTTCCCCTACAAAAAGATCATCTATTAGTAGAAGATTTTAAAAGTCATTAAATTTAGGAAGAAGTGTTATATACTTACTGAACAACACTTTTCAGCTTTTTGGATACATAATCGAGTTGGCAGCAGTCCAAAAATGCATTCGGGCTTCCCTTATTGATAACATTCAGAGCCACTAATATGAACTAGGAAATGAATAAATGAAGCAGTTTACTTGATAATTTTCCAAGAAAAAAATGTTTGTGTTGATAGCTCCCTGCTGTTTCCCGTCAAAAAATCAGGAAATTTCTTCACCCCATGATAGTATTAAAAGGCATCCAGTGAGAAACAACTGACAAAGAGGTATGAAAATATGAATGAAGTTGATTGTATATTACCTTTCTTTCTAAAATTTGTGAGCTTCACGACTGGAGTAGAACATTCAAGGAAACAATATGTGTTCTCTAGAGAAAAGTTCCCATGATAATACCCGTCGAGAAACAGCTGTTCCATCCCGTCAAATATTCCTCTGAAACAACATTACAAAATCATTCACGGATGCACTACTCTCGAAATTTTAACTTCACTGAACTTAGTGCCAACAAAACAGACCTTAAAACCGTCTGGAGATAGGGTGATGGAAGCACGAGAGTCCCACCAACAGGGATGTCAGACCTAGCTGTTGCCAGGAGTGATTGTACATATTCTGATAACACATGAGTGTAACGCTCCACCCAGGCCACATTAAAGGAGCTTTCACCAATGATAACTTCCTTAATAATTCCAGGATGTAATATGTTCTCATGGTTACACGATCTCATTACATTTAAGCAATGAACATCTTCACCAATGCCCAAATTCATAATAAGCTCTGGACAATGTCCTATGTTATGGGGATATCTTGCTGGCAACCTTGAAGGCATCTTCAACCTGCCAGATGCTTGTTGATGCTTTAGACTCAGTATTGCGGAAGTCAGCTCGTACTTAATATCTATCTGCAAATTGCAAATTTTTGTGGGGTAAAGAGGTTCAGCATAAAAAGGTATCGACATTTTAAAATAAGATTGCAAATGCACCCAAGATGTCTAGCAACCGGCTGTTTCTATGTTTGACCATGATAGGCGTTTCATTTCATGCCTTTGAACACTGCCAAGTGTGTGAAGGCCACAAACTACTCAGATTTCAGATACAGAGGTTTGACTTAACTAACCATGCAGACCATTGAAATGCACAGAAAATTGACTGGTTTTGATAAATGAATAAGGCAACATATACATAATAGAATATTTGTACCTTGTTCCCCTTATCCTTAGCTTCTGATTGGTCTGAAGTAAAAATAAAATAAAATGTTGAATTAGAGATAAGATTCATTGATTCTTAATTATGCACATCCTATTTCTCTAAGACTACCTAAGAGTTAAAAAAGGATTATCTTAACTTATTACCCCATGGCTCAGTACAACTGTATAAGTAGCAAAAGTACAAATAAAAATACCATTTTGAAGAGTTCTTGATGGTTCACCCATGATGGTTATTCTGGAAGCTGGCGTAGCAATCTTCTGTGGTATAGAAATCTGGAGAAAAAAAATGCCATTCCAACATAACACATTTATTTAGGAAGCAATTTGTATGAAAATCATAGCTTGGACACATATATACTATAAAGCTAGAAAAGAAACAAATCATAAACACCTGATATCCTAGGTTAATATCATGGAATTATAATATGCTACAAAGATTTCCCTGCTTGTACTTCAATATGTACATCTATCAAATGTTATGCAGTTGCTATGTCAATTCCTTGCAGCGGCATAATTGAGAAGCCAAATTGAAACAAGAAGTGCAAACCATAACTAGCAATTTGAGAAGTGAATGATTAAATGTTATATTGCACAGATGTCCCAGATTAACATGTTGAGTTCTATTCAAAGTCTATAAAAGTATCTAGAGTCTGCAATATGAGTCTGAGTTGGTTACAAAAGCTATTTTCGCACGTGCATACTATCTCATTAAGACAGATTGCTCGTACGGATGCATGGGTTGGTGACTACAAGCTAATGCACTACAAAAGGGTAAAAAACATCCAAGGTCATACGAAGTGACCAAATGTATATGCACTACAAACGTTAATTCTAACCAGCACAGGATAGAGGTGGTCTCATTATAGATCCTGGTTTAGGATCTATAATCACCCACTGAGTCACCACATGTTTTTTTTTCTGCAGGTCAGCAATGGGATCATGATTCTCAATCAGCTGACAACAAAAACTATTTTCTTTAAGAAGTTGCAACAAAACGTTTTATTCTATGTAAAGAGGTACAGGCAGTCTTGACGATAATGTGAGTAAACGGAGTTGGATACAAAACATGAAATTTAGAAAGGAATACTGACTGGTATCTTAATGACAACCTGATTGCGAAGTATCCCAACTAGTACAAGGGGCCAGGAAAAAGGAAGAACTCGAATGCAAACCAAATGAAAAGGAGTTTCTGCACATTAAGAAAAGTGTATGGTTAACAGTCAATGCAGCAGCTCTTGAAAAAGAACTCATTATTATATACAACAGATATTACTAAAATAATATAAAATTACCAACGATTAGCAAACTTTGCAAGCTATCTATATATCTAGCATGTTATTAAAGCAAGGAAGCGAAGCCATCATGTTTGCTCTCAATCGGTCGAAATTACCATGTTAATTGGGGGGAAAAGAAAATGAACTACATGGTCGATAAAGATGTAGATTTTATGAAAAATATTTGATTCCATGTTTCTTCCTGTGAATCCAAGGAATAATAGGCACGGTGTATCTGCAGATATAGTTTTACCAAGCATGTATTGTTTTGAGTGCAAATATGAAAACTATTAACATGTGAAAAGGCATGTAGCCTAGTGGTTGCAGTGACCTGAGTAGCACCCCAAAGTCCTAAGTTCAAATCTCCATAGGAGCGAATTTCAGATTGGGTTGTTTGAGGGGCTAAGTTCCCAATTTAAATGGTTGTTTGAGAATTTCAGATTGGGTTGTTTGAGTGGCTAAGTTCCCAATTTAAATGGCTGCATATATCCGGTTGAATGTAGAGGCCGGGTAAAAAAATACCCTTCTCAAAAAAAAAAATTAACATGCATGAAATTTCTGTAGGCCTTCTCATTGACTCCATGGTTACATGCACTCTTTTGCATTTCTATTGCTGAATTCACACCTCAAAAAGCAATTGAAAGTCAATCGCTGACAGAGATTGATAGCATATGATGCATACAGAGATACACATGCTATGTAACAAGTAGCACAGACACTAAGCTAAACCAAGAAAGCTTCATACAGAACGAATATTCTCTCGCCAATGTAAAACATAAGGTAAGCGTTTGAAGGTGTCTCGTGCGTGTGTGTGCATATATATAGCTATGAAATCTGAAATGCTAGTTCCTAAAACCCTAAACTGACACAAGGCACACAAGATCATCAGGAGAACAAGACAACGCCGTAACAGCATTGGGATCCAAGCGTAATGACAAGATATAGACCACATGGCACGTGAATGTTCCACGATTTCTCCGCGTGGAGAGAAACCGATACGCCCGAGATTTCCCCACCAGCACCACCACCATCATCATCCCCATGAGTACAAATCGAATCTACATTGTTGCACAAAGCCCCAAGGAAAGGAGAACAGAAAAGGCCACCGTTGGCATGTCACGTGTGCTAGGAACGCATCCATACAAGTACAAAGCACAAGGTGGTTGGATCTAGAAGAGAAGATGATAGTCATAGTGTCTCACCGGTGTAAGCCGCAGGGCAGGGCGGACGGAGATGCTGGCCGGCGGCTGGTCTGGTCTTCAAGGCGGAGGCCGCCGCCGTCGCCGGATTTTCTTATCCCCCCTCCTCCTCTGCAGTCTGCAGACGCGCAGCAGAGCAAAAGAGGGGAAATGCGTGATGACCGGCCTCCAGTCCACGGAGAGGTGGGGGCATATTCCCTTTTCACAAAGTTAAGCCTCCTCACTGTTCAAAATTAATAAGGATTCGCCCCTCCTCCTGTATCACTGATATGTGTAGGTAAAAATATAGTACTTCCAAATTCCAATCCATCAACATAAAATAATAAAATAATAGGACCGAATCTCAAATCTCCCTTTTATTAGACGACGGAGTCTTTGAAATATCTTCTTGGCTGGTCAAGCGGTCAAACGCGGGCTCCACTCCACCCCCTATTTTGTCCATTCCCAGTTTTTTTTCCTTTTTCACTAAAAAATCAGCATGCTAACTAAGATACTCTCCTCATTATATAAGAGGTTTCATGTGAATGGAGCATGTTCTAGTATTATAAATCTACACATGCTCTATCTCCAAATTTATATATTACTAGCATATGTCTCATCTACCCAAAATCTTTGATATTTTGGGACAGAGGGGTAGCATGTGTGTCGGTGACATGGGACCGGGGGTATCATGACTAGAGGCTTGAGTAGCCGCTGTCACCCACGTGGCCCGACCCCCCCGAGGGGGTCGGGCCCGAGGATGGCGTGGCCACCCCTCCCTCCGTCTCCCCGAGGGGTCGGGCCGCTCCCGTTTCGGCCCCGAAGGCCGGGGCGCCCCGACCCCCTGTGATTTTGGCGCCACGTGTGTGGGTTAGGTGAGCACAGCAGGGCTCACCTAACCGCATTTATGGCGGATCAGACGAGCGCGCCACGCCGCATTTAATGCGGCGCAGCGCACGCTTATCCGGTCCGTGACCGGTTGCGGATTGTGACCGGTCACAGACCGGTTAGATCGCGGGTTAGGTGGCGACAGGCGGCCTGCGGCACGCCTCGCCCCGTCCCGTCAGAATGATGAGAGCCTCCTGGCTCTCGTCCCTAGCCGGAGCCGGCGTGCTAACTCCTGGAGTTGGTATGTCAGTCCCGGTCAGATCCATTCCAGACTTCAGCGCAAGCATGGCAAGGAAGACACTTGCCATTTAATGAAGGTTGAAACGGGCGTCCACCGGGAGAGCTGGCGAGCTGGGCAGGAGGCGTGTACCGTGCCTGTCAGAGGTCACTTCCGGCTGTAGACTAGCCCTGATTGTAAAAAGAATGTTTTCTTTCTTAGGCAGCTAGAGGCCCATGTGGTAACCCCTTGCCAGATAAAAGGAGGCCCAGGCCTAGGAAAGAGGGAGGGAGGACTCCGGCCGATACGCTCTAGAGACTGAACTCTCTTTGTATTGTTGGAGACTCTCAGATCCACCAGAACACAGGAGTAGGGTGTTACGCTTCTCAGCGGCCCGAACCTGTCTACGTCGCCCGTGTTTTGTGCGTTTCCTCTCTCGCTGACGTTTCTCAGATCGAGGGCGAAGAACCTCACCTAGCGCCCCCGGCCGAACCGGCAAAGGGGGGCCCGCGCAGTCTCCCGGTGAGGAGCTCCACGCTCCGTCATCTGGCGCACCAAGTAGGGGGCGCGCATGTCTTTCTAAGCCCTCATCTTCTTTCGTGTGTGCCAAGCTTCGCCCGGTCAGCCCTATGGCCGAACGGGCAGTGGCGCACAGCCTCTCTCCGAGCGCTAGCGGTGATGACGGGGAGCAGAACCCGCGCCGTCGGGCTCGCACCCCGCCGTCCCCCTCTCGCCGAAGTCTTGGGCGGGGGAAGGCGCTCGAGGAGGTCGAAGGATCCGCGACCTCGCCGCTCGCGGGCGACGGGAGAGGACGGCGAGGCGGGGCGCGTCGCCGCCTCGTCTACGGCGACGGCGGCACGCCCCAGGGCGCGCTCCAGGCTGCGGGCGCGCTCCTGCGTCACCCGCCCGTTGTCCCTGATCCAGAGACTCCAGCCCGGCGTTGGCTGGATGACGTGGCCAACTTGGTCATGACGGCGCAGCAGCGCCTAGGCGCCGGCGGGCGGTCCTCCGCCGCCGGGACCTCTGGCGCTGCCGCCGCCGGCTCCATGTCGTCGAGGCGGAGGACACGGCGAACGACGGCCGATACACGCCGTTCGTCCGCCGTTCCCTCGTCAACGCCTCCGACCCAAGAAGATGTGCGTGGGAGGCCGGATGCCCGGCTCGATATCGAGCGTCGGCGCGATGCTCGTCGCGCCGCCCACGCAACGGAGGACGCCTCCTCGTCCGGAGCGCCACTTCGGTCCGGTCACGGGGGCCGGCCCCCCGTGTCCCCGGTCGGCGGTGCCGGCTGTCGAGCCTTTGTGGCGAGCCTGCAAAATGTCCGTTGGCCCCCAAGGTTCCGGCCCACCATCACCGAAAAATATGATGGAAGCGTCAACCCCGCTGAGTTTCTCCAGATCTACACGACAGGGATAGAAGCCGCGGGGGGTGACGACAGGGTCATGGCGAATTTCTTCCCCATGGCCCTGAAGGGCCAGGTGCGGGGTTGGTTGATGAACCTGCCACCTGCGTCGGTCCACTCTTGGGAGGATTTGTGCCAACAGTTCACTACGAACTTCCAGGGCACTTATCCGCGCCCAGGCGAAGAAGCGGACTTGCACGCGGTACAGCGGAGGGACGATGAGTTTCTTCGCTCGTACATTCAGCGGTTCTGTCAAGTCCGCAACACCATACCATGCATCCCCGCACACGCGGTGATTTACGCGTTCAGGGGGGGCGTGCGGCACAACCGCATGCTCGAGAAGATTGCCTCCAAGGAGCCCCAGACCACCGCGCAGCTTTTTGAGCTCGCGGACCGTGTGGTTCGCAAGGAGGAGGCCTGGACCTGGAACTCCTCCGGCTCTGGCGTGGCAGCTCCGGCCGCCCCCGGGTCCGCCGCTCGTCCAGGACGGCGGGACAGGAGGAGGAAGAAGAGGTCGGCCCGTTCCGACGATGAGGGTCACGTCCTCGCCGTCGAAGGCACCTCGCGGGCCCCCCGAAAGGGGAAGCCTGCGAGCGGCGAAAAGAAGGAGGCCAGCGCTCCTAGCAAGGAGCGCCCGGCCGGCAAGTGGTGCACCGTGCACAACACCTCCCTCCACGACCTCGCGGACTGCCGCGCGGTCAAAAGCTTGGCTGAGCGGACGAGGAAGTGGGAGGAGGAGAGGAGGCAGAAGCGCCGTGAGGGCAAGGCCCCGGCAGCTCCCACCGGCAACCGGCGAGGTGAGGCCAAGCAGAAGGCCCCCGCCGAGGACACCGGTGTTAACGACGGATTTTGGTAATCGACTTGGAAAGAAAAGAGGAAACCGAAGCAGAGAGGAAGGATTGAGTTGGAGTCGGACCAAGCTTCGTATCGGACCCGGTAACCGTATCGGACTGGGGAGGCGTTGCTATGAAGAGCGTATCGGCCGATACGGATTTGGTTTGGTAGTGGGCCGATACGGGTTGTGAGCTGATAGTGTCAACGTGGGCTTGGTCTGGGCTCAAAATAAGCTTCAAGGAAGTTGCCAAATAGAGATAAAGCTCGGTTTTAGGCAATTGTATCTTGTAAATTAAGTAGTGTAGATTTAATCTGTGGCTTAAGTCTGCCGCAAGGACTTGTTTGTTAGTTGTAGATAAGATCGTGCCCTACAAGGGTTCTGTTGTAACCTCGGGTATAAATATCCCGATAGTTTGTACATGTAAAGCTCTCTCTCAATCAATCACACAATCAAATCAATCTATTTTCGGCGCATCGCCAATCCTCACAAGAGGTCTTCTTCGACGAGTTCTTGCTTCCTCGGAGCAGAGGTAAGAACTCGTCCCCGACGATCTGCATCGTCGGGGCTAACGTGTTGCTTTAGACACATTAAGCCTCGATGATGTGATCGTCGATTATCATGTCTTGAATAGTTTTGACAGGTATCTTAATTAAGCCTTGCCAGCGGTTTACTCGCTTTAGGGTTTATTGCCGACGATGGTTTAATTCTTATGCTTGGCTAGATTGTTCAATGCAGCTGCCATCCCCAAAAGCAATCGACGACTTGATTTTCTTTGTGTTAAGTCTCAATTCACACTTCGAGTTGCCATCGACCTTAGTCCTGTTTTGAGATCTAACACGAAGCCTGTTTTCGGTTGTAATTAAGGATAGTGCCGGGGTTTTAGCCGGTCTTATCTAACATATGTGATTGCTTTATGTTTCTTGCATATGTTTGCCACTTATATGTGCAGGTCGATAAGTATAGATATGTCGATCGTGAAGTAATCTTAAGATTTCTTTATGGTTGATGTGTTTATATTGGCCGATTGGCTCGTATAAGTTTGCACTAGAGTACTAGCTGGTGTAGTTACCTTTGTTATCCTCATCGGCCGATATTATTAGTTGAGATCTATATATCAATGAAGGCCGATAAGATTAGATTCATGTTTTACTTATTTTCTAAGTGAGCCGATATAGCTTTGCCCTATCGGCTGGGCTATGACAATGTGTCATCGGTCTGTTGGCCGATCGGCCGTTGTTCTCTGACTTGGTTTACTTGTTTCTTGTTGATTGCAGATCAAATCAACTGGCACGCTCTACTTACGATTAGGCAAGCCATTTGGACCTGCACTGGAGTTAAGCAGATCTCCCAGGCCGCCGTGGTAACGCGGAACCCGTTTGGTTGCTGGACGGGTCGAAATTCTGCGCCAACACGCTTTTGGCACGCCCAGTGGGACCACAAGAACACAAGCTTCTCACCAGCAACAAGAACACCTCGAGATGTCGAAGCAGGCCGAGATCGTCGAGGAGAACGTCATTCCCGTGACCGCCGACCAGCTCAGCGCAGAACAAAAAGCTGAGATGGATAGTCTGGTCGAGCAGTTCCAGAATATGTACCTGCTGTTGATGCAAAAAAAAACACACACTGGCCTGGGAGATCTGCTTAGCTCCAGTGCAGGTCCAAATCTTGGTGAGATGCGGGCGTGCCAGTCAGTTTGATCCTGCAACTGACAAGATATACAAACGACAGATAAAACAATCGATCGGCCAACATAGCCGATATAGTGCTTCCAGCCGATCCTGATAACAGCCGATAGCGATAGGGTTTTGAGCTGTCGGCTATGTGTTCAATGTAGATTCTGACACCTGATGTAAATAATGACAAAGAGACAATCGGCTGATGATAATATGCATTAGATCGGCAATGACTTGATAAAGTGAAACGAAAGTTAGACATACTCGATCGGCTGTAGATATCAACGATACATAATCTAAATCTCAAAATATATTTAAACCAAGTGATTGGGATAGATCGGACAGGGCGCCGAGACAGTATAAATCACTTATGTCTAAAAACATCTCAAGAGAGAGATTATATATATTCATAGCATAGCCGATGAAGTGAATCTAACATAGATCCAATGCCATAAAATCCACAAGATTAGATTAAACAGTGAAACCTTTGTTGTTATCGGCTAAATTCAACTTATATGCAATCCTTATAAGCCGATGCAACGTCCAGATAACTCATCGGCTGAAACCCCGATGAAACCCTTATCGGCAATCAAAAAGCAGGCTAGAGATTCATGATTCTAAGCACGACTTAGTAGGTCAAACTCAACTGATGCAGCACTAAGTATGTAAAGAAACACAGTATCTAGATGATCAAGCCCTTGACTGATTTTCAGGGTGGTAGACGCCTAAGCTAATCTAATCTAGCAAGACGATTTAGTCGATACCGGCAGAAACCCTAAAACGAGAAGCAGCCGATAAAACTAAATCGAGATGCTAATACTAGATTAACAGAAGACATATGATAAATAGCCAGGCAAATATATTATCCAAACCAGAGCAATCCAAGAGGTCGAATGTACTGATGCAGCCTTGAACGACGCCGACGTAGATGATACAATTGCCTGAACCGACGGGACATTGGACTTACCCCTTCACCGGAGATCGACAGCCGATGCAGCCCCGCGTAAGGTGCCAAATTCCGCCGGTTGATAAACAAACCGTAACAGAGTAAAAGGTGGCGATGCGCCGAATTGTATTGATCGAGAGTTGATTTCTTTACACGACCCTGGGTTTAATTTATACCCAGAACTCTACAATAAGTCCTTATCGGACACGATTCTTATCTCTATTACAACTCATATTAAAGACAATTCCCTAATACAAACTCTAACCGACAGTATCCATTAGGAAACTAACATTATATCCTAAGTAATAGATACAATTCCCTTCTTCGGACCCAATCCGTATATGGAAATCCTCTTGAAGCTCACCAACCGAACCCGACAAAGACTCTGTTATCCTCTCGTCGGAATCGGCTACATCGGCTATCCTCGTCCGACTCTGTCTCAGCCGATGGTCACGATAGCCGACTCGGTCACCAGCCGATACACACCGTAGCCGATTCGGTCACCAACCGATTCTTGCTCTGTTTTGGTAACCGCCAGCTTCCCCCAAATCCGCTTTGATTCTATCTTCAGATCTAATATTTGATTTACCAAATTTGGTCGTTAACACCTGCAAACATATTCTAGGACTCGGCAGGGCACCTTGATTCAAAAGTCCAAGGTGGTCATGCCGAGTTCCGGAGATGGAGCTGGAACGTCGGCGGCGGCGCACGATCACGCCGTCAAAACTGAAGACACTGCAACGCCGACGTTGCAAGACAGGATTGACTCCGCAGTCCACTCTGCGCTAGTCAACCAATCAGGGATTTTGGTGAACACCTTGACCAATACGGTCAAATCTATCTTAGACGGGTCAATTCACCAGTTCAAGCCTCAGGGGCCGATTTTCTTGCCAGAAAATAAGTTCCCTGCATATCGGACCCTGAGGAATGATCTGAGCACGTCTCAGCCAACACTGCCGATGCCACCCCTATCGGCGCAGCCGACAACAACATTGCCACTGGTCCTCACCAGGCAGACTGGGGGAAGCCCTCAGCTCATCACCGAGGAACAATACGCTCAATGGGCCAAGGGGAGGCAACCGGTGGTTGAGCCGATGCAGCAAGTTCCCGTCAACCAGCCATCGGCCGGACAACCGCAAGCCCCAGTGTTCAATAGTCCTCCACTTCTAGCTGCATACAACGTGCCACAAGGCTATCAGCAGCACCCTGCAGGACAGTATGGCATACCGAACTCGGATCATCATTACCAGCCATACTCCCCTAGGCAGTATCAAGCAGAGGGTCTGCAACAATCGTTTCAGCAAGACCTCCCACATCGGCCCGCAGGATATTGGGCCGATATGATAGCCGAAGTGATGCGGGACCAATTCGGCTTGAAGCCCAAGGAGAACTCTACAGTGTATCGGCACCCGTATCCCGAGGAATTTGACAGGGTACCATTGCCAGGCCGATACAAGATCCCGGATTTCTCCAAGTTTTTGGGACAGGACAACGTCTCGACATATGAGCATGTCAGCCGATTCTTAGCACAGTGCGGGGAGGCATCGGCTATCGAGGCGTTGAGGGTGAGGTTTTTCCCTCTGTCCTTATCAGGGTCTGCATTCACATGGTTCTCTTCCTTGCCCTGCAATTCCATCAGAGGATGGATAGATCTGGAGAAACAGTTTCATAGATACTTCTACAATGGCGTACAAGAAATGAAACTGTCAGATCTGACTGCCATCAGGCAACGAGTGGATGAATCGGTCCCTGAGTACATACAAAGGTTCAGAGACATACGGAACAGATGTTATAGCCTCAGTCTGACCGATTCCCAGTTGGCCGATTTGGCATTTCAGGGATTGCTAGGGCCGATACGCGAGAGGTTCTCCTCGCAGGAATTTGACAGCCTCGCTCAGCTGGCACAACGAGTATCGGCCCACGAGTAGCGATTCCAGGAGGCAAAGAAGTTCGCGAAAAAGATTAACACTGTTTATCAGTACGCCTCCGACGATGACGACGATGAAGATGGTGATGTCGACCTAGCCGAGTGGGCCCGGATGAGGAAATCAACAACTTGCCAGTGGGCCAAGAAAGGAGATAAAGAAGATAAATATGATTTCAACATCAACAAGGCCGATAAGATATTTGACCTGCTGTTGCAAGAAAAGCAGATCCAACTGCCAGTAGGTCACGTATTGCCATCGGCCGAAGACATCAAGAAAAGGAGATATTGCAAGTGGCACAATTCCTATTCACACCATACAAATGAATGCAAGATCTTCCGGCAACAAATTCAATCGGCCATCGAGCAGGGCAGGATTAAAATCGATGATGCCAAGCGGCCGATGAAGATTGAAGGCCACCCGTTCCCAGTCAACATGGTGCGGGCGGACAGGGCCGATGGCGGTGGCCATCGGACTGGCAAGCGGCCTCATCAGACCTCTGAGGGCCTGATCAGAAAATATCAGCGAAGGCGGGAGGAACAAGCTCAAGACCAGGCCGATCAAGACAACTCCTACGACCCACACTGGGAGTGTGAGTTTTTTCGCTTCTGCTGGAATGAAGGAATGAGGTTGCCATCTATCCAGGAGTGCCCTGCATGCAGTGGTGCAGAAGATTCTTATCAGGGCAGCTCAAGCAAACAAACGCATCGGCCGGCCAAGCAACGGAAATCTGTGCATGAAAGGCTAGGGCCGTTGCACCGAGATCAACACGATGAAGATGAGGAGCAAGTCCAGAACCCCCAATGGTGCCCAAGCGATGTATTCACCAAGACACAAAAGCGGCAGGTTCAGAGGTTAAGGAGGAAAGAGCAAATCCAAGAGCAACAGGCTGAAATACCCCATCGGCCAACCAAGACCAAAAAAGAGTGGAGGATAAAATCCACGGTGGCCAAGGCCGATGAGGGCACCTCCAATACAGCTCAGAGCTACTCAGCTTCAAAAGGTAAAAAAATGGCATCGGCGCCTGTTAACATGGTGTTTATATTGCCAGCAGAATACAGTGTGCAGGCGGCCGATGAAGCGATGGCCGATGATGAACACGGTTCAGCCAGGCTATGGTTGTCACCAGACCAAGCCATCTTCGACAAGCCAGTTGACGCCAGCTACAGACATTTACGGCCGTTGTACATCAAAGGATTCATCAACGGGCGGCCGATGACGAAGATGCTGGTCGATGGTGGCGCAGCGGTCAATTTAATGCCATACCCAACCTTCAGGAAGCTTGGAAAAGTACCTGAAGATCTTATCAAGACAAATATGGTATTAAAGGACTTCGGTGGCAACGCATCCGAGGCGAAGGGGGTCTTGAACGTGGAACTCACCGTGGGCAACAAAACAATTCCCACCACCTTCTTCGTCTTCGATGGAAAGGGTTCCTACAGCTTGTTATTGGGACGAGATTGGATCCATGCAAATTGCTGTGTCCCTTCAACAATGCACCAATGCCTCATGCAATGGCAAGGGGACCAAGTCGAGATCGTGCAGGCCGATCGGTCAGTACATGTCGCCAATGCCGATCTCGCAGTTTGGGAGATGGGGGGAATCGACTGCTTGTCCGGGCGAGTCTGGGACGCCGATTTCCTCAAGGTAACCGACTGCGACATCGAGACAATTGAAGACCAAGACAAGCGGTTACTTTAGCAAAGATGCACCATCCGCCGTTGACAATGACCCCTACACGGATGACGCGGTGGATGAGTTAGACGGCAAGTTGGGACAAGGTTTTACGTCGGCCGATGAATTGGAAGAAATTGATATAGGAATAGGTGATAGGCCTAGGCCGACGTATGTAAGCGCTAATTTGCCAAAGGGATACAAGAATAATTTGATAGATCTTTTGAAAGAATTCAGAGATTGTTTTGCATGGGAATACCATGAGATGCCAGGATTAAGCCGATCGATTGTAGAACATCGGCTACCAATCAAACAAGGCTATCGGCCTTTTAAGCAAGCTCCTCTGAGGTTTAAGGCCGATATGCACGAAGCCATAAAAGCAGAGATCACAAGACTTTACGACGCCAACTTTATCAGGCCCTGCCGATACGCAGAGTGGGTCTCCAACATAGTTCCGGTATTGAAAAAGAACGGCAAGCTAAGGGTATGCGTCGATTTCAGAGATCTAAATAAGGCGATGCCCAAAGACGAGTACCCTATGCCATTGGCCGATTTGCTAGTCGACGCTGCTTCTGGGCATAAGATCATTAGTTTCATGGACGGAAACGCGGGTTACAACCAGATCTTTATGGCTAAAGAGGACATTCATAAGACAGCCTTCAGATGCCCAGGGGCAATCGGCCTATATGAATGGGTCGTCATGACATTTGGTTTGAAGAATGCTGGAGCTACGTATCAGAGGGCTATGAATTACATTTTTCATGATCTTATTGGCTCTCTGATTGAAGTTTATATAGACGATGTCGTCGTAAAGTCAAGAGAACATGATATGCACTTGGCCGACTTACGCAAGGTACTAGAAAGGGCAAGGAAATATGGTTTGAAGTTGAACCCTAACAAATGTGACTTTGGCGTATCGGCCGGTCAGTTTTTGGGTTTCTTGGTCCATGAAAGGGGGATTGAAATCACACAGAAGAACATCGATGCCATTAAGAAAATCAAGCCTCCAGAAAACAAGACCAAGTTACAGTCTATGCTTGGCAAGATCAACTTCGTCCGGTGTTTTATATCAAATCTGTCGGGCCATATAGAGCCATTCACTCCACTGTTGAAAATAAAGGACGACGAAGAATTCATATGGGGTGACAAGCAACAGAAAGCGCTAGACGATATCAAAGAATATTTAACTTCTCCGCCGGTCTTAATTTCTCCACAAAAAGGAGTCCCATTCAAATTGTACTTATCAGCCGATGAGAAATCCATCGGCTCGGTCTTGGTTCAAGATGTTAACGGCAAGGAAAGAGCTATTTTTTATCTCTGCAGGAGAATGTTAGACGCTGAGACAAGGTACACGCCGGTGGAGAAATTATGCCTTTGTTTATATTTTTCATGTACTAAATCGAGGCATTACCTGCTTTCCAACGAGTGCATCGTGGTGAGCAAGGCCGATGTGATGAAATACATGTTATCGGCCCCTGTGTTGAAAGGACGAGTCGGGAAGTGGATCTTTGCTTTAACAGAGTTTGATCTTCGATATGAATCGGCCAAAGCAATCAAAGGACAAGCCCTGGCTGATTTCATCGTTCAACATAGAGATGACTCAGTCGCATATGCAGACATTGTGCCATGGACATTATATTTCGATGGATCCGTCTGCAGACACGGTTGCGGTATCGGCCTAGTCATCATATCCCCTCGGGGGGCAAGTTTTGAGTTCGCTTTCACTATCAAGCCTTACTACACCAACAATCAAGCAGAATATGAAGCGGTGCTTAAAGGCTTGCAGTTATTACAAGAAGTCGAGACCGATGCCGTGGAAATCATTGGTGATTCACAGCTAGTAATTAGTCAACTTTCTGGGGAGTATGAGTGCAGAGACGATATTCTCAAAGTCTACAATGAGGAGTGCAAAGAGTTATTACACGGTTTCCGGATCGTAACGATGAGGCATATACCCAGGAAGCAGAATTTCGAAGCCAATGATTTAGCTCAAGGGGCATCGGGATACAAGCCGATGGCTAAAGACGTTCCGATTCAGATTGCTCTCGTGCACACCGATGACTGGAGGTTTGATATCATTGAGTATTTGAGAAATCCTTCCCAATCGGCGTCACGCAGAATGAAATATAAAGTTTTACACTATGTCTTATTGGACGATAACCTATATTATCGGACGGTTGATGGTGTCCTACTCAAATGCCTAGGTCCTGAGGAGGCTAAAACCGTTATGAGCGAAGTATATGAAGGGATTTGTGGCACCCATCAATCGGCCCATAAAATGAAGTGGCTGATGAAGCGCGTCGAATATTTTTGGCCAACCATGCTAGAAGATTGCTTCAAATATTATAAAGGATGTCAGGATTGTCAGAAATTTGGAGCAATTCAGAGAGCACCGGCATCGGTTATGCATCCAATCATAAAGCCGTGGCCGTTTCGTGGATGGGGAATAGATATGATCGGCCAGATTAACCCACCATCAAGTAAGGGACACAAGTATATATTAGTGGCTACAGATTACTTCACAAAGTGGGTTGAGGCCGTTCCTCTCAAGAAGGTTGATTCCAAAGACGCTATTCAGTTCGTCAAGGAGCACATCATATATCGGTTTGGGTTACCTCAGACAATAACTACCGATCAGGGATCAATCTTCGTGTCCGACGAGTTCGTCCGATTTGCTGACAGCATGGGCATCAGATTACTCAATTCTTCTCCTTACTACGCGCAGGCTAATGGGCAGGCGGAGGCTTCTAACAAGTCTTTAATCAAATTAATCAAGCGAAAAATTGACGAACAGCCGAGGCAATGGCATACAACGCTGGCCGATGCCCTTTGGGCGTATCAGATGGCTTGCCATGGTGCAATCCAAGTGCCTTCCTATCAGCTGGTCTACGGGCATGAAGCTGTACTGCCGTGGGAAACCGCCATCGGCTCAAGAAGGATTGCTTTGCAAGACGACTTGACAGCCGATGAGTACCATAATCTTATGGTTGATGAATTGGATGATTTGGCACATGTTCGATTACGGGCCTTAGAGAAAATCAAGCGTGATAAAGATAGAGTAGCCCGTCATTATAATAAAAAGGTCGTTGCCAAATCGTTTGAGGAAGGAGACCTTGTATGGAAATTAATAATGCCGATTGGCTCCAGAGATAATAAATTCGGCAAATGGTCACCTAATTGGGAAGACCCCTTTCGAATTCATCGATGTGTTCCTCACAATGCCTATCTGCTCAAGGGATTAGATGGCGAGATTTATGGACGAGCTCTCAATGGCAAATACTTGAAACAATATTATCCCAGTATCTGGATTGACTCATGATCGGCCCTCTAGCCGATTTATGATTACAGCCGATGTAGTCAAGCATCGTCTTTAGATGGCCGGTATATACTATCGCCCTTAGTTCAAAATTTCAGAATATGAGCCCTCATCTTCCAAAATTTGGGGGGCATATATATACAGGAGTTCTCGCATTGGATTTTTCAGTTGGCAATTGACTTCGGCCCTCTGGCCGATGAGATTGTTTGTAATGAGATTGTTCATATTAAAGATATATGCGGCTGGAATTTTCAAGACAAATTCGGCTGCGTGGCCGATAAGGTGTGAGAGGATTTCAGAAGCAATGGTTAGGCTGGAATTTTCAAGACAAATTCGGCTGCATGGCCGATGAGGTGTATGTTAATACATTATAAAAATAAAATATGCTACATCACCCTATGAAGTCCGCAATAGCAGCAATGGCTTTACGGCGAATCTGCTCAACGTCTTCAATAGCCTGGGCATCATCGGCCATCGTCCCTGGGATCGGTTTCAGTGATTTGCTTAGGGTCGCGAGGTACTTGGCCGATGCCTTGAGCTTTGCCGTCTGATCTTCTATGACCTTGGGTGATGCAGCTATCCCGGCTTCGACTTCTTGGATTTCTCGGCGTGTAGTGGCCAGTTTCGATTCTAGCTCTGCCTCGAGGCAACGGAGTTCTTCAAGCCTATTTTTCAGTACAATCGGCTCCACCGCTAGCTCGTCTAACCTGGTCTTATCGGCGTTAACTTGAGCTTTGCTAGCGGTCAGGGCCGATTCTAGTTGTTCGCGCTCTCGTCGCTCTGCAAGTCTTTGTTTTGCTTTGAAAAGCTTGAATCGGTATTGTTCCAGGAAGATGGCCGGTGTGAGGATCTCCATCAGGTCTTCGGGCAGTTCGTCTTGGATTTCTTGTACCCTGGCTCTGATGGAGGAGCAGTCTTCTACCAAACACTCCAGCGAGGCTTCTAGCCGATTCCCAATATCGGACAGTCGGTTCTTTAATTCGTCAGAGATCGGCGCCTTGGCGGTGCTGGGCAGTTCCTTGTCCTCGTCATCGAGAAACTGGCCGATGTCAAATGAAAATATATCGGCCAGGCTCTGTAAACGGCAACATAGGTCAAGGTCAGTCTTGTCAATTGGGAGCTGACGAAAGGGGATCAGGTTAGGTCTCATTACCAGAGTTGGAATATCGGTGGTGTTTGCATCGACCTCCCTTTGCTGTGTTGAGGCAATAGGCGATGGGGTTGGCCGATGTGGTGAAGGCGTTGGGGCCCTAGGCTGAAAAGCAAGGGATTGATGAGTAGGGTTGTGGGATTAGCATGATAATATATAAATCAACTCTTACCGAGGCGACCGGAGAGGGTACTGGAGAAGGAGACGGAGTCCTCAATCGTGCTTTAGCCCGCTCACGCCGTTGTAGGGTTGCTTTCTTAGTCCTTGGCAGAGGGGCCGATTGAGTTCTTTCCTTCAGTATAGATGATGCCACAGCCTGAAAAGGATATCAAATTAAAGCTAAGCAATTGGAAGGGGTTATGTGAGCACGGAGAAGAAATTGTGTTTACCTTGCGGATTGCATGTCTGGTCTTTTTCGGTTGGGGGGCATCACTTTGGTCATCGGCCGGTGGGATCTCAGTGGTTTCGGCTGATGGTTCCTTGGTAGCTTCAGCCGATGTGTTTTCTTCATGTATATCGGCAGCAGCTGCATCGACTTCTTCTTTCATTACTTGTTCTTTGAGAAACTCTTCTATGGAGGGATCCAGCTCTTCGAGATCTTCTTGGTCGTCAACTTTGGCTTTTTTGCTGGATTTTTGGGCTTTGCCTTTAAATGGCGCTTTCCTCTTGGGATTCTCCTTGGTCATCGGCCCCTGGAGCAGTGATGGTATCTTCGGGGCAGTGAGGCCGATGATGGACTCCAGGATGGTTGACCCCGATGGAGCTACAGCTTGAGCATAGAAAATCTTCCGCCCACTGTTGCTCACAGAAGGAATCGGCTCATCTGGTACTTGGGGACTGATGCCTTGGATAAGCTCCGTTACATAGAACCTGGCCGATTGGTGGAAAATATGAGCGGCCCACTCTTGCCACCAGGTTTGGAAATTGATGTGGACAAAAGTATTCAGGTGCAGCCGATCACAGTCACCAAGATTTGGGAGCTCGATTTCCATCGCCTTGCTCATAATTAGAGCCGATGAGACTGTGCCTCTGCTCTCCAGGAGTTTATGAAGGTATAAACTGATGGGAAGTTGCCCGAGCCCGCATTGCCTAGCAGCTGTCATTGGGTTATAAAATTCATAGGACAGGCTGGTGCTCCTTCCCTGAAAAATGCCTACTGGGAGCGGGCATGGAGTCAGGCCGGTCATAAACACCTCTCTGGACTCCATGTCATCGTTTACCAAGCTCAGTTGCAGATCATCTGGGAGCTCATAGTCTTGGACCGATGTATAGATGAACATGTCCATCTTGGCTGATGGAGGGCCGGTGAAGAAACGGATGAACCATGTAGCCATGTCATCGGCCGATTGATCTGCGCCAGGGTAGACGGAGGCTGCTTCTCCATAAGACATGCATCGTCTGCTTCTGGGATCTTTGTGATCGGCATACTTCGATGGGAAGCGCGAGTCCGATAGAGGTGGTCGATCAATCATGGTGTTGGTGTGAATTGTTAGCCACAATTGGATGAACCACCATGGTTCCCCGTGTGCCACGGTTTGTTTCAGCATCAAGTCTTGTGTGGCGATGTGGAGTAGCCGATATACAGCTCCTAAGAGGTATCGGCCAAGGGGTATTTGTTTTTTGCTGACCAGGGCCTGAGCCAGGTGCTGACAGTTTGTTGTGGGGCCACAGGTCGATCCGCAGAAGACGAATCTTTCCAACCATAATGTCAGGAACGCTACATGTTCTCGCTCTGAGACCGATCCTTGTTCCATGTACTCAGAGATGTACCCAGACCAGCCTCCAATTTTCTTGGTTTTCAGTTTGTGGCTGCTGTTTATCAGGAGGCTGAAAGGATTAATCTCAGAGTCGATGTCTAGTCCTGTGAGTACCTTGATATCTATGAGGGTTGGGGTCATCGGACCTTGCTTGAACATGAAGGCGTTCAAGGTACTTGACCAGAAGTAGCTGGCAGCTGACATTAATGGCTCATTTTTCTTGGTATCGGCCAGGGACAGAGTTATGCATTGGCCGATTCCAATCTCGTCCCAGTGGACTTGTTTGACGGCAGCAATCCTTTTGTGCCAGGTCCTGTATCCTTTTAGTTTTGATGGCCATGACCTGAAGGTGTGTTTCCACGCCGAGATAGTGGGCTTGGCTTGCCTGAAAGGAATTCTGTCTGTTTCGGCGTTGATTAGCCAAGTTGGGTCGCAGTCGCCCATGGGGCCCAGGAGAAAGCGATGGGATTTATCGTCGGTGGGGATCAAGATTTGGTTTTTGAAGACCTAAATTGTGAGAACGACGATGGAAATATAAGACCCGGGGGGGGACATAGAGTAAAACCCTAACTTGGAGAAATCGACGGGGAAAGCGATAATGCAGGATTGAACAAGTCGACTTACCGCGGGGATCTCAGAGGCGTAGAATGGGGCGGAAGCCATTGTTGTTGAAGAAAGGATCGCTACGAAAAGGGTCGACGTCGATGGAGTACTGAGCGGTCGCCGGAGTTGAAGACCACGAAGAGTTTGTTGAATCGGCGGCGAAAGGGTTCGAATCTGGATCTGTGCGGTTTTCAGATTAGACCTAGCAAAGAAGTCGATGAGTTCCTTGGAGCTAATTCCGCCACATTATATAATGAAGCGGAATTGGGGGGCATGTGTTAACGACGGATTTTGGTAATCGACTTGGAAAGAAAAGAGGAAACCGAAGCAGAGAGGAAGGATTGAGTTGGAGTTGGACCAGGCTTCGTATCGGACCCGGTAACCGTATCGGACTGGGGAGGCGTTGCTATGAAGAGCGTATCGGCCGATACGGATTTGGTTTGGTAGTGGGCCGATACGGGTTGTGAGCTGATAGTGTCAACGTGGGCTTGGTCTGGGCTCAAAATAAGCTTCAAGGAAGTTGCCAAATAGAGATAAAGCTCGGTTTTAGGCAATTGTATCTTGTAAATTAAGTAGTGTAGATTTAATCTGTGGCTTAAGTCTGCCGCAAGGACTTGTTTGTTAGTTGTAGATAAGATCGTGCCCTACAAGGGTTCTGTTGTAACCTCGGGTATAAATATCCCGATAGTTTGTACATGTAAAGCTCTCTCTCAATCAATCACACAATCAAATCAATCTATTTTCGGCGCATCGCCAATCCTCGCAAGAGGTCTTCTTCGACGAGTTCTTGCTTCCTCGGAGCAGAGGTAAGAACTCGTCCCCGACGATCTGCATCATCGGGGCTAACGTGTTGCTTTAGACACATTAAGCCTCGATGATGTGATCGTCAATTATCATGTCTTGAATAGTTTTGACAGGTATCTTAATTAAGCCTTGCCAGCGGTTTACTCGCTTTAGGGTTTATTGCCGACGATGGTTTAATTCTTATGCTTGGCTAGATTGTTCAATGCAGCTGCCATCCCCAAAAGCAATCGACAACTTGATTTTCTTTGTGTTAAGTCTCAATTCACACTTCGAGTTGCCATCGACCTTAGTCCTATTTTGAGATCTAACACGAAGCCTGTTTTCGGTTGTAATTAATGATAGTGCCGGGGTTTTAGCCGGTCTTATCTAACATATGTGATTGCTTTATGTTTCTTGCATATGTTTGCCACTTATATGTGCAGGTCGATAAGTATAGATATGTCGATCGTGAAGTAATCTTAAGATTTCTTTATGGTTGATGTGTTTATATTGGCCGATTGGCTCGTATAAGTTTGAACTAGAGTACTAGCTGGTGTAGTTACCTTTGTTATCCTCATCGGCCGATATTATTAGTTGAGATCTATATATCAATGAAGGCCGATAAGATTAGATTCATGTTTTACTTATTTTCTAAGTGAGCCGATATAGCTTTGCCCTATCGGCTGGGCTATGACAATGTGTCATCGGTCTGTTGGCCGATCGGCCGTTGTTCTCTGACTTGGTTTACTTGTTTCTTGTTGATTGCAGGTCAAATCAACTGGCACGCTCTACTTACGATTAGGCAAGCCATTTGGACCTGCACTGGAGTTAAGCAGATCTCCCAGGCCGCCGTGGTAACGCGGAACCCGTTTGGTTGCTGGACGGGTCGAAATTCTGCGCCAACAACCGGCGATGGCGACGATGATCTGGGCTTTCAGGAGCCCGAGGCCACCGTCGCCACCGTCGATGGGGGAGCGTGCGCTCACGCTTCTCGCCGGAGCCTCAAGGCCATGAAGCGAGAGCTTCTGGCCGCGGCCCCTACCCACGAGGCGACGCGGCGGGCGCGTTGGTCGGAGGTCGCCCTAACCTTCGACCAGACCGACCACCCGCCGTGCGTTGCCCGGGGAGGACAGATCACGATGGTGGTTTCCCCCACCATCTGCAATGTGAAGTTGGGGCGTGTCCTCGTAGACGGGGGCGCAGCCCTCAACATCCTTTCCCCCGCAGCCTTTGATGCCATCAAGGCCCCGGGGATGGTGCTCCGACCGTCCCAGCCGATCATCGGCGTGACGCTAGGGCACACCTGGCCGCTGGGTCATATCGACCTCCCGGTCACCTTCGGTGGTCCCGCCAACTTCCGCACGGAGCGGGTGGACTTTGATGTGGCGGACCTCAGTCCGCCCTACAACGCGGTCCTGGGGAGGCCCGCGTTGGTGAAGTTCATGGCGGCGGTCCACTACGCCTATCTCTAGATGAAGATGCCGGGCCCCGGTGGCCCCATCACCGTCCATGGCGACCTCAAAGTCGCGCTTGCTTGTATGGAGCAGCGCGCGGACCACCTCGCCGCGGCGTCCAAGCCTGTGGGAGGCGACGAGAGGCTTAGCACCTCCGTCTCGCCCGCCCCAAGGCAGCGGATGGTCACGTGCGACGAGGTCCCGGTCAAGGAGGTTGCCCTGGGCGACGGCCTGTCCAAGACCACACGAATCGGTGGTCTCCTGGACGACAAATAGGAAGACGCGCTCGTCTCCTTCCTGCGGGCAAACGCCGATGTCTTCGCCTGGAGACCGGCGGACATGCCCGGGGTCCCCAGGGAGGTGATTGAGCACCGTCTCGCCGTGCGGCCGGGCAGAAGGCCGGTCCGGCAGAAAGTGCGGCGGTAGGCCCCGGAACGCCAAGCCTTCATCCGCGAGGAGGTGGCGCGGCTTCTGGAGGCCGGATTCATCCGTGAGGTCGTCCATCTGGAGTGGCTTGCGAACCCGGTCGTCGTCCCCAAGGCGAACGGCAAGCTTCGGATGTGCATCGACTACACCGACCTCAACAAGGCATGTCCTAAGGACCCTTATCCCCTGCCACGCATAGATCAGATTGTCGACTCCACCGCGAGGTGCGACCTTTTGTGTTTTCTAGATGCATACTCTGGTTATCATCAGATTCGCATGGCTAGGGAGGATGAGGAGAAAACTACATTCATTACCCTCACAGGAACTTATTGTTATACGACAATGCCTTTCGGGTTAAAGAATGCAGGTCCTACTTTTCAACGTACTACTCGTATTTCTTTGGGTAGTCAGATAGGACGCAACGTTGGTCGTGGAGCGCGATGAGGACAACCCTCGCTCCATGCGCCCCACCCTGTGTCGACTCGACCCGGGAGAGAGCAAGGAGGAGAGGCCCCCGAGCCGAACGGCGGCCTAAGGCCCCCGACGACCGGGGCTGGCCCTCCGCCTGCTTGTCCGACGGTGCCAGGCGGCCCCGACCCCCAGGATGGCCCCGGGGCCACTGCGGGAAGGCCGCGCCTGTCGCCCTTCGACCCCGAGGTCGTCGGCACAGAAGCCGAGTGTGCCCCGCACGGCCTCTCGGACGAAGAGCGCCCTAGAGATGTGGCCCCTAGCGAAGAGGATAGGCCCCGCCGAAAGGTGCAGCGGCCTGTCTACTTCGTTAGCGAGGCCCTCCGGGACGCCAAGACCCGATACCCTCAGGCCCAGAAGATGCTTTACGCAATTCTGATGGCTTCGAGGAAGTTGCGCCATTATTTCCAGGCGCATCGGGTCACGGTGGTTACGTCTTACCCCATTGGCCAAATCTTGCATAACCGAGAGGGTACTGGACGGGTGGTGAGATGGGCAATCGAACTCTCTAAATTCGATTTGCGCTTTGAACCACGCCACGCGATCAAGAGCCAGGCCCTCGCCGACTTTGTAGCGGAGTGGACCCCGGCTCCCGAGCCCGTCTCCGCCCCTGAGGCCAGCCCGGGCCCCTCGCAGCTGCCTCACACCGCCTACTGGGTGATGCAGTTCAACGGCTCCCTGTCTCTTCAGGGCGCCGGTGCGGGGGTCACTTTGACCTCGCCGAGCGGAGACGTCCTCAGATATCTGGTCCGCCTCGACTTTCGGGCGACCAACAATATGGCGGAGTACGAGGGACTCCTTGCGAGACTCAGGGTGGCGGCTGGACTGGGGATCCGCCGCCTCCTGGTGTTAGGCGACTCCCAGTTGGTCGTTAACCAGGTCTGTAAGGAGTACCGGTGCTCTGACCCGCAGATGGACGCCTACGTCCGTGAGGTGCGGCGTATGGAGCGCCATTTCGACGGGATAGAGCTTCGGCACTTGCCCAGGCGGGATAACGCGATCACCGACGAACTCTCAAGGCTCGCTTCCTCGCGAGCCCAGACCCCACCGGGCGCCTTTGAAGAAAGGTTTGTCCAGCCGTCGGCGCGACCCGGCCCCCTAGGGGAGACGGACGCGCCTGAACGGCCCCCGAGGCCCGTCGGAGTCCAGGCCTCGGGACCCGAGGGGAGCGCTCCCAGCTCCCCTAGATTGATTGCTTGGATCACTGAGATCCAGGCGTACCTCACAGATAAGACTCTACCCGAGGACCGCGAAGGGAGCGAACGCGTCCGTCGCATCTCCAAGCGCTACGTGCTGGTGGAAGGGACCCTCTATCGGCGTGGGGCTAACGGAATCCTCCTGAAGTGCATTCCTCGGGAACAAGGCGTCGAGCTTCTCGCCGATGTCCATGAAGGCGAGTGCGGAGCCCGCTCCGCCTCGCGCACCTTGGTTGGCAAGGTCTTTCGCCAGGGTTTCTATTGGCCGACGGTTCTCAACGATGCGGTCGACCTGGTCCGGCGGTGCAGGGCGTGCCAGTTTCACGCCAAGCAAACGCATCAGCCGGCCCAGGCCCTGCAGACCATACCTCTTTCGTGGCCGTTTGCTGTCTGGGTTCGAGTATCTGTATGTCGCTGTCGACAAGTTCACTAAGTGGCCCGAGGCTTATCCGGTCATCAAGATCGATAAGCACTCGGTGCTAAAATTCATCAAGGGCATCACTGCCCGGTTTGGGGTGCCTAACCGTATCATTACGGATAACGGCACCCAGTTCACTAGTGAGCTCTTCGGCGACTACTGCGAAGACATGGGCATCAAGCTCTGCTTCGCCTCACCCGTCCACCCTAGAAGCAACGGCCAGGTGGAGCGCGCCAATGCGGAAATCCTCAAGGGCCTCAAAACCAAGACCTTCAACATCCTCAAGAAGCACGGCGACTCGTGGATCGAGGAGCTGCCAGCGGTGCTCTGGGCGAACCGAACCATGCCAAGCCGAGCAACCGGGGAAACGCCTTTCTTCCTCGTCTACGGCGCGGAGGCGGTCCTCCCGTCTGAGCTCACCCTGAGGTCCCCTTGGGCCACCATGTATTGCGAGGCTGATCAAGATCAGCTTCGCCGAGACGACCTCGACTATCTAGAAGAGCGAAGGCGGCGCGCGGCCCTCCGAGCCGCGCGCTACCAGCAGTGCCTGCGGCGCTACCATCAGCGCCACGTCCGGGCCCGATCACTCTGTGTCGACGACCTCGTCCTACGCCGCGTCCAAACGCGCGCTGGACTGAGCAAGCTCTCACCAATGTGGGAGGGTCCGTATCGAGTGATCGGCGTCCCCCGGCCGGGCTCGGTTCGGTTGGCCACGAGCGACGGCACAGAGCTGCCTAACCCGTGGAACATCGAACATCTTCGTCGCTTCTACCCCTGATGGGGGTCGGGTGTCATGTCTCGGGCTCGGGCCAGCCCCGCACCCCCTCGGGCATGCAGGGTTGGCCGAGGGCTACCACATGCATATACTTGTCTATTTTCTCTTCTGCATTTCAATAAAAGCACTTTTGATTTCCTGAGGACTGTGTCTGTGTTTTCGTTTCCTTTTGAAGGTCTTGGCTTGAATCGGTCCGTTCGTGCTCGACCCTGCCCTCGGTGGCCCGGGCCGTCTAAAACCGCCAAATGGGGCCCAGAACCGAGCCGTGCCTCGGGGCACGGTGAACTCCGGGGGGGAATCGGCAAAGGCCCACAATCGGGTCCCCCTAACCCTCGGTCACCGCGCTCCCGGCCTGGCCAGTCTTGACACGTGGATCTCGCCAGGCACTAGCTCCGACCCGCGCCGTTTGAGGCTGGGACCTGGGCACGAGCCCTTGTTCAAGCCAAGACACAGAAGGACCGCGGCACAGACCATCCTCATCTCATACACACAACAAACATAACTGACATAGAAATTTCAACTTTGTTTGATTGCAGATTAAACCAGCCTATACAAGCGGGGGCTCGAAGGCCCCGAAAGAAGGAAAAATTATTAAGATTGGCAAGGGCCTGGGGGCTCACTCCGACGCGCCCGGGTCGCCGGCCTCGTCCTTGCTGTCGTCCGCACCGTCGTCGTCGTCCTCCTCCTTGTCGGAGTCGAGGGCGAACACGAGCCGAGGGGCCGTCCCCTCGAAGCTGTGGATGATGTGGTCGGCGGCGTCCCGGACCTGTGCACGCGCGCCGTCCTCGGTTCCGGGAGGGAACTCTTCCAGCGCTGCCCACGGGGAGAAGTCGGGGTCCCTGGCCTGGTAGCTCGCCAGTACGAGCTCCACCGCCCCCCGAGCGAGGTCCCTCGAGGATGACTTGATCGTCTCCTCGAGCTCCTCGGGGAGCCTTTCGAGGGCCCCGGCCATCTCCGAGAGGCGCTGGGCGAGGCCCCCCTGGTTGGCGGCGTACTCAGCGTACCGCCCGCCCCAGATGCCCGCCTGCCGCTCGGCGCGGTCTAGGCGGGAGACAGCGTCCCGAAGCATGCCGGGCCCTACCTCGCTCGCCAAGCGGAGGGCCTCGACCTCCCCGGCGGACGAGTCCAAGGCGCCCTGCAGCTCGGCGACGGTGTGCTCGGCGGCTGCGAGGCGGGCGGCTAGGTCGCCGTGGCCCGCGGCCGCCCCGCTGCTGTGCGCTCTCGCGTCCAGCTCCTTCGCCCGTGCCTCGAGCTCAGCGGCCCGCTGGTCCAGCGCGGCCCTCTCGGCGCGGGCGCTCTCTAGATTACGGCGCCCCTGCTCCTCCCGCGCCGCCTCGCGGAGGAACATGCTGTCTGCTAGCCATTGAGCAGCGGCCTCCGCCTCCTCGAGAGCTCGCCCCCGCTCGGCGAGTGCATCTTCGCGGAGGCGGAGTGCGGACTCCTCTTCGGCGGAGGCGGCCTCGTGCGCCGCCAGCGTTGCCTCCCGGGAGGCGACGGCGGCCTCGCGGTCCGCCAGGGCGGCCTCCTTCGCGTCCAGGGAGCGGGCGCGCTCCTCCAGCGCCGTGACGCGGGCCTCAAGGGCCTCCTCGCGCTGGCAGGACGCCGCCTCATTCTCCGCCGCCCACCGTTCCCGGGCGGCGGCGGCGTCGAGAACTCCCCGGGCGGCGTCGAGCTTCTCCTCTAGCTCCGCCGCCCGACTCCCGTATTGGAGGCGGAGGTCGTCCCGCGCCTCGTCGAGCACGGTGGTGGCGATGAGGGCGGTCTCCCGCTCCTCCTCCACCTCCCTGGCGATCTCCGCCAGGTTCCTGCGACGGGCCTCGAGCTGTGAGGCGTGCCGGTGGTGTGCCTTGCGGCCCGCCTCCACCATGGCCTCCACCGAGCGCCGCCCCTCCTCGACGCGCGCCCACGCCGCGTCGAGTTCCGCCCGCTCCGCCTGCAGGGCCTCCATCTGGGCACTTAACCCGTCCAGCACCGTGCTGTTCGCGGCGGCCAGGGCCTGCAGGAGGGGTTCCGCGCTCAGCGGGGCAGCGGAAGGCAGAGGGGAGAGCCGCCTCGGTGTGGGTGCCGCGCGGCTCGGCCCGCCGATCGGCGTGCCGGACTCGGGGGCGTCCCCCGAAGCTGGCTCGTTCCGAGCGTCGCTCGGGGCGTCGGGCCCGAGGGGCGCACCTGCGGCCTCGTCGTGGGTGGCCTCGGAAGTCGTCGTCGCCTCGGGCGGAGTCGGGTCGGGGGCTTGGCAGGCTGCCTGGCGTGCGCGCGCCGCCTCTGCCTCCCGGGCGGTCTCCCCGGCCCGGCGGATTCTGGCCTCCTCCCGAGCGGCCTCCTCGGCCTGGCGAACCCGGGCGGCCTCCTGGGCAGCCTCCTCGGCTTCCCGGAGGCGGTCCGCGGCTTCCCGCCGGTCAGCCTCCCGCCTCCGGGCCTCCGCGGTCGCCGTCTCCTCGGCCTCGGACCGGCCGGACTTGGAATGGCGTGGGGGGCGCGACGGGATCTCGCTGAGGCAGAAGAAAAACCAGAGACAAAAAAAAACGGGTGAGTAAAAACTCGCCTTGGGAGATGGGAGTATGAATACGGCCGCAGTGGGTGCGGGGACGAACCTGCGGGGTGGTCGGCTGAACGACCACCTCGGGGGCGCGATGAGGCTCCCCCGGCACGGCTCGGTCTCCCCCATTTTGCGGAGCCGTTTCTTCTTTCGCTCCCCCTCGGGCTGCGGCGTCGGCACGGCACCCTCCGGGCGCCTGCTGCTGGCACGCACCGCCCCGCCCCCTCGGGGAGGAGATGGAGGAGGAGTACCCTCCTGCTTCCTCTTCCCCTTGGCGTCGGCAGGGCGGCTGCCCCCCGGGCCCCCGTCGCGGGACCCAGAAGCACGGCCCCCTCCCGGGGTAGATTGTTCCTCCCTGCGGCTCCCGCCCGCGCCATCGTGGCCTCGGGGGGCCCGCTCCCCCGACGCCCCGACCACCTGCATGATGGCCAGGATGTTGGCGCGCTCTGGGTCGCAGCAGAGGGGGAGGACCCCTTGGGGGATGAGGGATGCCTCCACGGAGCTGAGATTCAGCACCCGTTGGACCACCATCCTGAAGTCCTCAGGGTCCCAGTCCCATTTGCGCCCCTGGTGGGTCCTCAGGTGGTCCTCGGGCCCGGTGTACTCCCAGGCGCCCCGGGCGCGCCGCTGGAGCGGCGCGATCCGGCGACGGAGGTAGTCGCCGAACACCATGGCCCCCGTAAGCCCCTGGGATCGCAGACCCGCCAGGCGGTCAAGAACGGCGTCGTAGCCGTCCCCCAGATCTACCGCCGCCCGCCAGCTGGAGGCCTGCGCCGGGGGCTGGCTCGGAAGTCGGAGGCGCGCTTCGCCGGCGAGGGGGGTGTAGAACCAATCGCTCTTCCAGTCGTCCCACTTCTTGCGGAGGACGCAGGGAATGTAGCGGTTCAGCACCTGCCCCCGCGGCTGGAAGTAGCAGCCACCGACTACCGTCGGCGGCGACACCGGCTGCACGGTGAAGAACCACCGAAACAGCCGGAGAGATGGGCGCACCCCGATAAACATCTCGCACAGGTGCGCGAAGATGGCCAACGTCATTATCGCGTTGGGGGTGAGGTGCGCCATCTGGAGATCGTAGAACTCCAGAATATCCATGAAGAAAGTAGAGAATGGCGGGACCAGCCCCGCCATTGCGAAAGAAAGGAAGAAGACGGACCGCCCCGGGTAGTGTGGCGCCGGGCGTCCCTCGCCCAGCGCGACCACCTCCCGGCCGGTGGCAGATTCCGGCATGAACCGGCGCGGCAGCCCGGCTTGCCTCTCGCTCGTGATGCGGGAAGGCGGCAGCACGCTACCGTCGAGCGGTGCGGAGCCCCGTGCCATGGCGCCGGCGGAGGGGGAGCTTGAGAGCGAGCGCGTGCGGCAAGGGTAGGGCACAAGAAACGAAGAGTTGGGGCACAAGTGGCGGAGGCAAAGGAAAGAGTGGCGAGAGGAAGGAAACGAATCCCTTCCTCGGCGTCTTTATACCCTTGCCAACGCCATGCCCGGCTCCTCGCTTCCCGCGCCCACTACCTTGCCCCCTCGTTTCTCGCGCCCACGCCTCCACTAACCCCACTCGCCCGTTTGCGGCGCACGCGGCAGACGTGCGGCCGTGGCGGTTGAGATGGGGCAGATCGTGCGCGCATTAATTACGCTCGCCAACCGCGAAAAGCGCCATCATCATATCCCCAGGCGAAACGAACCGGCTCGTCCCGATTCGCGCGTCGCTCGAGTAATGTAGCGGTCACAAAGAGACCGCTCATTATTGTCGGTCGGTTTTCCCTTGCCGATGCGCGCGATTCGCGACCGTTGAGTTTCTGCCCGCCTGTAGGGATCGGTCCCACCTGTCACCGGGCCTAAGGAGTGGCGTCACGCCCGAGCGCTTCCCCCGAGGAGGGCGGTTGCCCTGGCGTAACGCCGGGGGCTACTGTCGGTGACATGGGACCGGGGGTATCATGACTAGAGGCTTGAGTAGCCGCTGTCACCCATGTGGCCCGACCCCCTCGGGGGGGTCGGGCCCGAGGATGGCGTGGCCACCCCTCCCTCCGTCTCCCCGAGGGGTCGGGCCGCTCCCGTTTCGGCCCCGAGGGCCAGGGCGCCCCGACCCCCTGTGATTTTGGCGCCACGTGTGTAGGTTAGGTGAGCACAGCAGGGCTCACCTAACCGCATTTATGGCGGATCAGACGAGCGCGCCACACCGCATTTAATGCGGCGCAGCGCACGCTTATCCGGTCCGTGACCGGTCACGGTTTGTGACCGATCACAGACCGGTCAGATCGCGGGTTAGGTGGCGACAGGCGGCCTGCGGCACGCCTCGCCCCGTCCCGTTAGAATGATGAGAGCCTCCTGGCTCTCGTCCCTAGCCGGAGCCGACGTGCTAACTCCTGAAGTTGGTATGTCAGTCCCGGTCAGATCCATTCCAGACTTCAGCGCAAGCATGGCAAGGAAGTCGCTTGCTATTTAATGAAGGTTGAAACGGGCGTCCACCGGGAGAGCTAGCGAGCTGGGTAGGAGGCGTGTACCATGCCTGTCAGAGGTCACTTCCGGCTGTAGACTAGCCCTGATTGTAAAAAGAATGTTTTCTTTCTTAGGCAGCTAGAGGCCCATGTGGTAACCCCTTGCCAGATAAAAGGAGGCCCAGGCCTAGGAAAGAGGGAGGGAGGACTCCGGCCGATACGCTCTAGAGACCGAACTCTCTTTGTATTGTTGGAGACTCTCAGATCCACCAGAACACAGGAGTAGGGTGTTACGCTTCTCAGCGGCCCGAACCTGTCTACGTCGCCCGTGTTTTGTGCGTTTCCTCTCTCGCTGACGTTTCTCAGATCGAGGGCGAAGAACCTCACCTAGCGCCCCCGGCCGAACCGGCAAAGGGGGGCCGGCGCATTCTCCCGGTAAGGAGCTCCGGTCTGTGATCGGTCACGGTGATTGACCGGTCACAGACTGGTCAGATCGCGGGTTAGGTGGTGCCAGGGCGCCTGCGCGTCGCACGCGCGCCAGGCAACCCATAGCACGCATCGCCCCATCCCATTAGAATGATGAGAGCTTTTTGCCTCTCGTCTCTCAGCCGGAGTTGGTATGCCAGCTGATAATCCTCGTTTCCCAACGCGAGTGGATCACGGAAGTCATCCACCATTTAATGAAGCTTGACATGGGCGTCCCCCGGAGGAGCCGGCTGGCCGAGCGAAGGCTTGCTGCAGCGCCTGCGAGAAGCAGCTTCCGACAACAGGGCAGCCCTAAATGTAAAAGAATGTTTTTCCTTCTTAGGCAACCTGTGGCCCATGTGGTAGCCCCTTGTCATATAAAGGGAGGCCCAGGCCTGAGAGGAGAGAGAGAGAACACTTGTATCCTCGATTGCTCGATTCTTAGATCCACCAGAACACAGGATTAGGGTATTACGCTTCCCAGCGGCCCGAACCTGTCTAAACACTTGTGTCCCCGCATCTTTCGCTAAGATCCCACAGATCAAGAGCAAGGGATTTCACCCTGCGTCCCCGGTCAAACTGGCAAAGGGTGGCAAAGGGGGGCCCTCTCAGTCCCCCGTTGAGAAGCTTAACGCTCCGTCAATCTATCTACTCCCAGTAATTTTGATTTACCATAAAACCTCGTGAAAGTAGAGAGAAATGCCAACGCAAAAACAATTGAGAAAATCCTCTGTGTGTCCCTGAAAATTCTCTCAATCCCTTGTGCGTCCCTTAATTTTGTCTCATCCCCAATATACCCCTGAGTTTTCATTTTGATCTCCTCTATGCCCCATTACGTCAGTTGACCATGAGTTGACCGTTAATTTTTTTTGAGATTGACTATATTATCCCTCTCTTAAACATATGTGCTAGTTTAGTAATAAAAACACAATTATTTGATGACAAATTTTAAAAATAAATCTAAAATTTTAATTGACTTTTATGAAATTCGTACATGATTTTCATCAAAATTGAACCCAATAAATAAATAATTTTGGTTCATAATTTCTAGCTACAACCCTTATATGGATTTTGTAAAAAAGTAAATTTGCTCAACAATTTAAATTTTGCTTTTTGAATTTTACAACAAATAATTATGTCCCATTTGATTTTGTCATGAATTACAATTTTTCACATTCTGAATTATGAAGTAGGTAGCATGTAAGTATGGAAAATGGGTGATATGATTATTTTAGAAAAATCTAACGATCAACTTATGGTCAGGAATGGGGATAGAGAAAATTAAAATAAAAACTCAAAGGAATCCGTTCTATCATGTGGGGCCCAGTCAACTATAGGACCCACCTGTCGGCCACACACCTCTTGCCACCTCCTCCTCCACCCCCAGCCCCAGGGACGGCGGAGACGCAGCTGCACACGTGCCCGTGCTCTGGAATGCCACCTCGCCATCCACCGCTCTATCCATCTCCATCATTTATCGTGGAAGCTTCACTCAACGATTCAAACTCATTTTCCTCGTCGTGTTTCACCGATATACACTGGAAAACCACCTCGGCAACTCCGAGGGAGAGCTCGCCATCCCCGGCGCCGTCGAGATCCATCGCCGTCGCCGCTCGTCCCTGGTGAGCTTCGCCGCAAGACAACCACGGGAACGTGATTCTCTTTCGATGCCTAACACGGTCGTGCCCGCGCTCCCGGCACCCGCGGGCGTTGCCGCCACGCATGTTGCGTTCTCGCTGCACGGTGCGAATTAATCTTGCCGACTCGCTTGACCATCATCGTCGCCTCCTAACCAGAACCTCGTGGCCCTAGCGCTCGAAGCTGAGGAGTTTCCAAGCACGAGATCAACCTCTTCTTCCTCCGCTCCGGCCGTCGGCCCCTTTTCTGATTTCCGTCGCCTCGGTGAGTCCCTGATCGATTCCACGAACGTGTTGCATCCTTAGGGAATCAATAATCTCATGCATGTATGTCTTCTTGCCTGTTGGTTGGCCGTAGCTGGCTGTCGCCGTTCGTGTGGAGCCGCCGCTGCTCGGCCATCCTCGCTACGACCGTCGCCATTCAAGCCTCTCCAACACCAGAAAAAGGCTTGGTGAGTACCCTGGAGGCCCTTGGGTACCCATGCATGCATCCCCATGGCCTGGTTCGAGCTAGAGCTCGGCATGCACTTGCATTATAGTAGTATTATAGTAGCTGGTACTTCCATTATAGGAAATAGCTCTAAATTTTGTATAGGAAATAATCACCATAATATATATCAAAAACTTATAAAATTCATGGAGAATGCATCCCAACTTCAAATTAGATGAAATAAATTCTGTTAGAACCATAATGTTATGCTCTTTATTACTGTAGATTAAGATCTGGCATTTTGGTACAGAGAATACCTCTAAGAATTGTCTAGCATATGAATATCTAGAACTTGTAAAATTCAAAGAAAATTCTGAACTAAAATTATTTTTAGGATATCCATAATTAGTATAACAACTTCCAAAATACAATGAAACTTCCTGTAATCTTATTCAGTTTTTAATTTTAAAGAGAAGTTTACTAAATTGTTCTTTCGTCTAGGACATCCATGATATCTGATTTATATATTTTCAGTTGTACTGCATCTTCAGATAAGTGAAAAATCCTAGCTCAGTATCTTGAAGCAACAAATTTCCTCTTGCAAATACCTATTCCTGTTGAGAGGACCGACTGTCTCATCTCGGGAAAACTTCAGAGATGAACCTGTAGTAGCAAGGAACAAACACAAGATAAGATAACAGAGAACACTCTTTGTGCATTGACCTCTGCTCTGAGTTATTCCTTTGAGCAAAAGGTAATCCTTATGGACTACCTTATTTGGTTTGTTTCCTAGATGTGCTTATTAAGTTTGCCTAATTTGTTATATTGACTATCAAGTCAATTTTAATACTTCTTGAGCTGAATCGATACAAGAAAAGTTATGTATTTTTGCCCTTTGTATCATGGAAGATTAGTGGACCGGACATGTTAGGTTCAGATATTACGGTCGTATCTTTGTCTTGTTTGGACAATTGTGTATATGTACATCAAAGATGGCGCCAACTCAGACGGCGTTTTAGTCCTCTTGTCAGCCTCCTGTTGGAGTTATGCCATTTGTTTGCATGTTAGCTTTTTCTTTCTTAGTTTGGAGTATAAGGGGCCTAGGGTGCCCTGCTAAGAGGTCCTCGGTTGCAAGAGTAGTGGCAGATTCTGGTGCTTCGTTTGTTTGCCTCCAGGAAACAAAGTTAAGCTCCTTAGATGCTAATGTTGTTTTCCAAACTTGTGGTGGTCGCTTTGATGCTTTTGACTCCTTGCCTGCGAATGGAACCCGCGGCGGGATACTTTTGGCTTGGGATAGCTCCCGTTTCTCGGCCAGTCGTCTTCACCAGGGGGATTGGTAATCTTCCGTGGGAGTCAAATGCATCAACGGGGACAAACAATGGGCGCTCACTGTGGTCTATGGGCCGCAACCTGACCAAGATAAGCTTCTCTTCCTAGATGAGCTGCGGCAAATCGGGGCCATGGTGGATGGGGCTTGGGCGATTGTGGGAGACTTCAATCTCATCTCCTGTGTTGCGGACAAGAACAAGCCTAACATCAACCGGAGGCTGATGAGTAGCTTTCGCACGACCATGAATGCCTTGGAAGTAAAAGAAATGTACCTGTTTGGTCGCCGCTACACATGGAGCAATGAACAGGACAATCCAACTTTGGTGAAACTAGACAAAGTTCTGACCAATGTAGAATGGGAAGAATTGTTTGTTGATTGCCATCTTCAGGCCTTGGCGTCCTCTGGCTCAGACCATTCCCCGTTGCTACCAACGTGTGATGCACCGGCGCACAGGACAAGGCGCTTTCGCTTCGAGTCGTTTTGGACGAAGCTGGATGGATTCAGCGAGGTGATGGCGCAAGCTTGGGGGCAGGTAGCGCCCACTGTCGATCCCATGCTGGCACTTCACATCAAGTTGTCTAGGACAACCAAAGCGCTGCGGAAGTGGGGTCAGCGCGCGATCAGTGAGATCAGGCAGCAGTTGGTCATCGCCCAGGAGATTGTCCTGCGCCTCGATGCCGCCCAGGACGATCGCTTGCTTGCTTCAGCAGAAAGATGGCTTCGATCGGCGCTGAAAGGGAGAGTTCTAGCCCTTGCTTCGCTGGACAGAATCCGTATCCGCCAGCATGCACGAATGCAGTATATCAAGGAGGGGGACACCAACTCTAAGTTTTTCCATCTCAAAGTGAATGGCAGAAGGCGTAAAAAGTTCATACCGTCACTTATGCATGCTGGTTCCTTAGCGGCGAGTGAAAATGACAAACTGGACATGGTACACGATTTCTTCTCTTCGATCATGGGGTCCTGTGTTCCCTGTTCAATTGACCTGAACTTTGATGCAATTGGGATTGTGCGACACGATATGTCGGGCCTCGACGCTCCCCTCTTAGAGGACGAAGTGCAGAAGATTGTCATGGACATGCCGGGGGAGAAAAGCCCCAGGACCCGATGGTTTCACGGGGTTGTTTTATAAGCGTTGTTGGGACATGGCGGCTTTGCATCAACTCTTCTCCTGCAATTCCCAACACCTTGACCTGTTGAATGGCTCCTTGATTGTATCGCTGCCAAAGAAGGAAGACTCCCTGCAGCCAACAGATTACCGGCCGATAAGCTTGGTGCACAGCTTTGCCAAGATTGCGGCCAAGATCCTAGCCACTCGATTGTCAACCAAGCTCAGCGACATTGTCTCCCCGGCCTACTCGGCATTCGTGCGTACAAGAAGTATCCATGAGAACTTTGTGGTTGTCCAAGGGATGGTCAAAGAACTCCATAAGAAGAGGACACCGATGATCTTGATGAAGTTGGACATTGCCAAAGCTTTCGACACGGTGTCGTGGGAGTTCCTCCGAAAACTGCTGGCCCATCTTGGTTTCAGTCAACGATGGCGGGATCTGCTCGCTGCTATGCTGTCGACGGCTACGACCTCAGCACTCATCAATGGAAGAGAGACGTAGAAAATCCATCTTGCCAGGGGTCTTCGCCAAGGCGACCCGCTCTCACCTCTACTGTTCATCATCGTCATGGATGTGCTGGGCCTAGGCGGCAAGGATGGGGGCACTGGCGCCGCTTCCTTTCAATAGGGCGGCCTTCCGAGTTTCCCTCTATGCTGATGATGCGGTCGTGTTCTTCAGACCAACGCCGAATGATGCTGCGGCAGTGAAGGCCATCCTTTCAATTTTTGGCAGCACCACAGGCCTTCTGACCAACCTAGCAAAAAGCTCCATCACACCAATTCATTGTCTGGATGAGCATGTGGAAGTGGTGTGTGCAGACCTGCCTTGCGCCATCAAGACTCTACCGATCATCTACCTCGGCTTGCCACTTTCAACAAGAAAACCAACGAAGGCTCTTGTGCAACCAATGGTCGACAAGTTCTCCAAGAAGGCAGCAGGGTGGAAGCCAAAACTGATCTCGCAGGAGGGTCGACGTACTCTGATCAACTCCGTCCTGATGGCCCTGCCAGTTTATTTCTCTACCGTGCTAGAAATTCCACAGTGGGCAATCAAAGCAATTGAACGCAAATGTCGGGCATTCCTATGGAAAGGGGAAGAGCGCATCTCAGGAGGGCATTGCCTGATTGCCTAGGACAATGTGTGCACCCCGATCGATTATGGTGGGGATGGGATCAAGAACTTGCGCTTGATGGGCCTCGCGTTGAGGCTGCGCTGGCCATGGTACCGCTGGACAAGAGAAGACCGGCCCTGGACTAGGCTGCCGCCTAACCAGGACACACAATTGATGAAAACCTTTCTTTCCATGACAAGAGTACAGATTGGCTCTGGGAAGAAAGCTCTGTTCTGGGCATCCAATTGGCTGCCTGATGGGGGTTCAATAGCAGCGGTAGCCCCTGCTCTATTCTCCTTTGCAAAGAACAACAAGCTAACAGTCTAGGAGGCACTGTAGGACAACAAGTGGGTAAGCAACCTAAGGGGAGGGCTCTCGTTGACAGCTCTAGGTGAGTGTCCGTCGATCGCGATGACTCAATCATGTGGGTCACCGCTGAGAAGGGAGTTTACTCTGCTTCGGTGGCTTACAAATTGCTCTTCCTGGGTCGAGCGAGATCGAGTGGCGGCAAGACAGTGTGGAAGGCTAGGGTGTCGGGCGGTGCCGCTTCTTCATGTGGCTAGCGATCGACGGGCGTTGTCTCACTGCCGATAATCTGAGTCTATGAGGGTGGCCACACCAAGATTCATGCCCTCTTTGTTTGGCCGGGGAGGAAACTTGCTCCCACCTGTTCTTGTGTTACCCTTACACGCAGCGTTTTTGGGCCATGCTCAAAGACAATTCCCTTGTCCCTGCATGTCCATCAGGCACGAACCTAGCGGTGTGGTGATCGGCGGTCAGGCGGCCGGTAAACAAGGCATACAAGAGAAAGCTTGATACGGTGGTCATCCTGACGTGCTGGACTGTTTGGAAGGAGCGCAATGCACGAATTTTTTATGCCAAGCAGGAGACGCCAGACAGATTGCTGGAGGCGTTCAAGGAAGAGTTGATGGCTTGGAAAATGGCAGGCCTCCTAGCGGAATGAGTTGTAGCTGAGCTAGCTTTCTCGACGAGTTTGTGTTGTTGCAGCCTGGCTATCTGCTAGACAGCTTTTAGAGTGGATGTCACAACAACCTTGTTTGTTGTAAAATTTGTAAATGTGGCGCTTCTTTTCTCTCAATAAATTTCGGACGGCGTTTCTTCCGCCGTCCCGGCGAAAAAACATCAAAGATGCAATTCACAATATTTTTAGATTTTGCAAATTTATCATACTGCATAATGGTGCTTAGGCTGTGGTAACATAGAAAAGCTTGGTTAGCTGCAGATAATGTATAATATGTCTTCACATGGTCAAATATGAGCTGCATCTGTAACCTTATCCCCTGATGAAGGTGCCATCGCAAAGCTTCAGTAGTGCACGAGCTGTTCCCAGATACACTGCCACCAGCTAGAGCCATCATACCTAAGTAATTATTTTTAGACAAGCTCTATATTACTTGTGTGGTCATTTGTTCGAAAAAAACTGACTGCACATTACATTCTGCACTTTAGGATTTGGGGTTTCGATGTCATATAATCCCACCAAATCAACCTTTTGCATCTGCCATGGCAAGAGGCGGCTGTCTCAGATATAGCAAGACTAATGCTCTCACATAGTTTGGTCAGTCTTTATTTTGTGGTGGGAAGATAAAATAAAGATATGTTTCTTTTGTACTATTTGCCATCGTACTAACCAGTATTACTTCTACCTATTGCCAACTTGCCATGCCTAATAGGCAAATAGTAAATGAATTCTATCACCAGTGCATATATTCAGTAAAATATGTAGCTTCTATTCTGTACAAGATTCAGTCCATGGTGTCTGACGTTCTGAAATCACTGCTTTCACTTCTCTCCTTTGTGTTCTATATTTGCAACCATTGTAGCAGGAGATCTCTAAACAAAATGGTTACTGATGCATCAATTCTCCCATAATATCACAGCATGGCACATGGTCCTATCAGGGATAGCGCACCCCCAACAGCCCACTGGAAACAAAAATGTGCATCCAAAATCCGGACAATTAGCAGTACGCCTTACAAGATCGTAAAGTCAAACATAAGAACAACTCTCCTGGTCTGATCATTCCACGGCAGCTTCGAACGCATACAGGCTAACCAGCCGTCGAAACAAAACGCTTTCGGCAAACTGCCACTACTACAGAAACAATCTTTCCGTGCGGGCCGAAAGGCACCTTTCCGTGCGGAAGGCCTGCCCGCACGCGCGAGAAGGTCTGGGAAAAGACCATTTTCGCGTGCGGGCGGCCCAACCGCATGGGAAGATCCATTATCCCGTGCGGGCCGCTTAAGCAGACCGCACGGGATAAGCGATCTTCCCGTGCGGTCGCGTTAAGTGGACCGCACGGGATAATAAACCAACATATAAAATAATATTTTATATGCACATAAAATAATGGGTGAATCGCTTATCCCGTGCGGTCCACTTAACGCGACCGCACGGGATAAGCGATCTGCCTATTATTTTATGTGCATATAAAATATTATTTTATATGTTGGTTTATTATTTTATGTGAATATATTACCTTATCTCTCCCTCTCTCCTCTCTCTCCGTCTCTCTCAGTAATAGTATACATACACATCGCACGTATTAAGAATTGAACGTAATTAATTATTTTTTCATGGAATTAAGATATTAAATTGTACACATGCATCACATATGTATATACGTATCATCGCGTCTCGCAATTTACAGAAGTTTAAAAAACCACATAAAATATATCCTTAATTAGAAATATTTGTACTAGCTACTATACATATGTTCTTTTTCCCACTCTCTAAGTCGTTTGAAGGTATCCTCCGTCGTAAGCTGGCTCTTCGGATCGTAGAAATCGCCCAAATGGTTGCAGATATCGCGGCGGATGAAGCGGCAAATATCTGCACACAAGTTTAGTATGGTTCAATCGTCGAACCGGTTCGCTACAACTGGAACGGACGGGATCTGTTTCAGAAGGAATACACATTGTTATAGTTAGGAAAGTTATACAAGATCTTATAATGTGTGAAAAGATATTTTCTCTTGACTTACTTCTTCAAACTTTGTAGTGTATCTCCCGTTGAGTCTAAGCATCTCGCATACGTAGTATCCGCATAAATTAGTCTGTGGTGGTTGTTTAAAACACTATGTTGAAAAAAATTGTATAATCAATATTTTGAGTGAAACAAGTATATGTAAGAAATGTCGGAACAAGAGACATGTAATTACCGGCCATCTTGTCTTCACGAGAAGCTTCTTCTTTTGTGGATTATTGATTGGTCCACCGTGGTCTACGTAATATGTGTGTGCTCTATAAAGACAAAACAATTGTTTGAGTCAATTATGTGTCTTCGAGAGTACAATAGCCAACATTTAGTAAATGGTGGATAACAGGACTTACAAATTTAATATAACGAGAAACTCTGTAAATGTTTCCTCGCCATAGTGCGCCGGATCCAGCACTACGGCCAGGTGGTCCCGTGGATATACCAGAAAAAGTATGTAGTGATCGCTGCAAAGAAGATATGTTAGTTGTATGTGATATCGTACTAAAACATAAGTACTACGGAAGAATCATACGTACCGCAGCGCGTAAGGGACGAAGAGGACAGTTTTGTCTTTGTGCACGACCATCGCTCTGCCCAAGTACAGTGCTACGCTGACCATCTTTTTCTTGTGCATTTTTTCGACGACCTCTTTTTTCTCGGACGTCGTTTTACCTTTGAGCTCAGCGGAATCTGCACGAATATTCACCGTATGTTCCGTCCAGCAAACCCTTGTTGGGTTGATATATCCTACTGGATGGTTGGCCTTTTCAGCGGCGTGGAATTGCATCCTAAGTAATAAAGAGGGTAATTTATCAGAAGTTAGTTAGCAAGTGAATTAATATATGACAGTAATTACGAATGACTTACAGGAAAAATGCAGCAACGAGATTTATATCCATTTTGTCCAGCTTGAATAATGCGTGAAGGTCGTTGAAATCGATTACCAGCTGTTAACGATGGATTTTGGTAATCGACTTGGGGAGAAAAGAGAAAACCGAAGCAGAGAAGAAGGATTGAGTTGGAGTCGGACCAGGCTTCGTATCGGACCCGGTAACCGTATCGGACTGGGGAGGTGTTGCCATAGAGAGCGTATCGGCCGATACGGATTCGGTTTGGTCGTGGGCTGATATGGGTTGTGAGTTGACAGCGTCAATGTGGGCTTGGTCTGGACTCGGAATAAGCTTCAAGGAAGTTGCCAAATAGAGAAAAAGCTCGATTTTAGGCAATTGTATCTTGTAAATTAAGTAGTTTAGATCTAATCTGTGGCTTAAGTCTGCCGCAAGGACTTGTTTGTTAGTTGTAAATAAGATCGTGCCCTACAAGGGTTCTGTTGTAATCTCGGGTATAAATATCCCGATAGTTTGTACATAGACTCTCTCTCTCGAAATCAATCAAAATATACAATTAATTCAATCTACTTTCGATCGCCAACCCTCGTAAGAGGTTGACCTTGACGAGTTCTTGCCTTCCCAGAGCAAAGGTAAGAACTCATCCCCGACGATTGGCATCGTCGGGGCTAGCGTGCTGCTTTAGGCACGTTAAGCCTCGATGATGAGATCGTCGTCTATCGTGTTTTGAGTAATCTTGACAGGCGTCTTAATTATGCTTCGCCGGCAGTCTATTCGTTTTAGGGTTTATTGCCGACGGCAGTTTAATTGTTATGCTTGGTTAGATTATTTGATACACTTACCATCCCCAAAAGCAATCGACGGCTTGATTTTCTTTGTGTTAAGTCTCGATTCACACTTTGAGTTGCTATCGACCTTAGTCCTGTTTCGAGATCTAACACGACGCCTGTTTTCGATTGTAATTAAGGATAGCGCCGGGGTTTCAGCCGGTCTTATCTAATGCATGTGACTATTTATGTTTTTGCATGTGTTTGCCACTTATACATGTGGATCGACGAATATAAATACATTGGTCACAGAGTGTTTTTTAAAGACTTCTTTGTGGTTGGTGTATTTATGTTAGCCGATTGACTTGTATAAGTTTACACTAGAGTAATAGCTAGTGCAGTTATTCTGTCACGCCCCAAACTAGCCCCGAGCGAAAGCCGGTGTAAGGCGATCCAAATTAACCTGTATGCCTGTACCAGTCCCAGGAAATAGCGCTGGTACAACAGGAAGATAGATTATCACAACAACAGCGGTCTCTTTATTAAGAGTAGGATTACAACCAAGGTTGGAACTGCGGACAGAACCCGAGTTCACAACAACATTACAAAAAGGCGGAAGCGGAAAGCGGAGACTAGCCCTAAGCCACAAGCAAAGCCTTGGGGAAAGGCCGAAACCCTACTACTGCTCGAAGTCTGCTTGCTCCTGGAAGAACTCTTCATCAGCAGGGTCCACCTCTTCGTCTTCGTGAACTGGGGGGGTTTAATTATATAGAGCAAGGGTGAGTACGGGAGTACTCAACAAGTCAGGGGAAATTAAGTGTTTAATGCAAGCTTCAAGGGAAAGCCAGTTGTTTTTCACAATTGAATTTTAGTTTAAGACTTTAGAAACATCTAAGTAAGTGCTTCTCAACGACACGGATGAGAAAGTGCGTCTCATCCGGCCGGAGCAGTGAAAATGTATCGATTGATTCTTGTCGGCACGAGAGGCTCCCTGCCAATCGTTCACCGACCCCGGCTGCACCAACAGCCACAACTCACACACGCCGGTACGAGAGGCTCCCTGCCAATCGTCACCGACTCCGACTGCTTCAACAGCCACAAGTCCACCCATCGGTACGAGAGGCTCCCTGCCAATCGTCACCGACTCCGGCTGCTCCAGCAGCCTTAAACCAAGCACAGAAGGGAAAACCTCACACCAACAACAGCAGTTTACAAAGTGTTCATTAAAACTACGCTAAGGAATCACCTCACATCCGCCCATGACCGTGGGCACGGCTGTTCGAACAGTTGTTAACCTCTGCAGAGGGGGTACACTTTACCCACACGACGTTACTAACCCCGAATCACCCAGCCCGCGACTCTCGGTCGCGTCTGGCGACCTTGAGGCCTTCACGACAAGGTATTTCGAAAGCCGACTCAGGGTCATCTTATGCCAACGGGAGGGGTCCCACGGACCAACACCAGGTTAGGTCCCATACCATACTGTGCTAGGAAGCCCAGGGGTCCTCCCCGACACCACCCCGGCGAATCCACTTGTCCCTTGGCATCAAGATTTCCCTGGCCTAGCTAATTACTCAGCCAGGGGCGTCCCATATCACCCATGTGGTCGTACTTGACATATGCTCGGATGTAATTCCCAAGGAATCGGTCCTTAGAGCGAGAACGGGCAGACCGTACCTCCAATACGTCTCCCGTACCGCGAGTTTTAGAAACTCACTTTATTTTCAAGGCACCGACCCAAGTGTCGAGTTTTCCAAGCATTTTGTAAACTCAAGTTTTACCCAAGAGATTAATTTTAAAGTTTGAGGGGAGTCTCGATATTCGTACGTGAGGTGCGAATATCGAGATTTCACCTGAGGGGTGACAAGGGTGTTAGGGTATTCAAATAATCAAGGAAGGTAAATGCAACAAATGGTTAGGGCTTGCCGGTTGTATTGCAAACCGAGGCCAAGTGCCAAGTGTAACCTAATTAATGCATAGTTTGTGGAATCAAAATACTTAATTTAAATTATAGGTTCAATTGATCAAAGGTGACTTGCCTTGCTCGAGATCTTGAGCTTCTTCCTCGAAATCCGCGCACTGCGGGTCTTCGGGCGCTGAGACTACACGTGAAACGAGACGACTCAACAAAGCGATAAAAAGAAGCCCTATTAAAGACCACTAAGTGTGCCATTGGATAGATCTCGATTTTTGAGAAATTTTGGAATTGGAACGGGGTTAATCGGACGAATGGTTGAAAAGATATGAATTTCCGAAGATTAAAGGATTTTCTGGAATAAGAAAAGGAATTATTAATTCCCTGGAAAAAGAAAAGAAGGAGGGATGTGAATCGGACTTTTATTGTAGGTGGCTTGGTGCGGCCCAAGGGAAAGGAATGGGCGCGGCCGATCGGATGGGCCGATGCCCGAGTGGAATGGCCCACGGCCGAGTGGCGCGGCCTGATCCGGCCTCCCGAGTGACTCGGGGCCGATTGGCCGGACCGAGTGACTCGGGCCGACTGGGCACGGAGGCCGAGTGGCCGAGGGGGGCCGAGCGGCCGATGTGGGGGCGGAGGCCGACTGGGCCGATTGGCCAAGGAGGCCCAGATGGCCGGCCTGGTGGCGCGGCCCGGCCGATACGCGAAAGGGAGGCCGTTGGGCCAAGGGGGAGCGAGGCCGATGGGCCGGGGTAGGCCGCGGCATACGCGGACGGCCGATCCGGTGGACCGTGCCCGCCGCGCGGTGCTAGGGCGGGGCCCGCCCGTCAGCGGCGCGGTCTACGCGGACCGAGCGCACGGAGGGGAAGGAGGGAGTGTGCCGGCTGGCGCTCGCGTGGCGCCTGCGTGACGGCCACGTAGGCCGGCCGGGCGAAAGAGGGGAGAAGGCGCCGGGCGACGGCGGCGATGACGGAGGGGTTCGGGCGACGCGGTGCGAGGCCGGCGAAGGGGAGTGGCGCCGGAGCAAGAGGAGAGAGAGAGGAATCGAGCCACCGGCTCGGATTGGGCCGCGGGGGTGCGACGGCGGCCGACAACGGCGGCTCGGGGAGAGGGCGGGGGAGAGGGCAACGGCCACGGCGGCGCCCGGGAGAGGGTTCTACGGACTAACTAGCTCCTAGACCGGGGAGGAAAAAAGGCGGAGATGGAGGGGATCGGGGAGTTACCGCGGCGGGAGGAGCTCGCCGGGGGGAGAGGGCGTCGGGTTCCTCTTCTCGCGGCGGCGGGCAGCAAGAAGGGTGGAGCTCGGCGGCGGCGGCACGGGAAGGGGCGAGCTCGGGGAGGCGGTGATGGCGGCCGGAGAGCGAGGGGGGGAAAATTTTATAGGGGGAAGGGGGCGCTAGGTCGGTTCGGCCGGGGGAAAGAGAGGCGGTGCGGCCGAGAGGCGGTGGAGGCGGGCGAGAGGACCGCGCTAGCGCTCCCCGCGCTAGCGGCCAAGCGCGGCAGCGGTGACGCCGGCCGGTCGAAAAAGAAAACAGAAAGGGGGAAAAAGAGGGGTTGCCCCCTACCGAAACGGGAAGGGGGAAAAAGCGGAGAGGGGGCGCGCGCTCGGCCCCCTGGCGGCACGCGCGCAGAGGCGGGGCCGGGAGGCGCGGCAGGACAGAAACGGCGCGCGCGGGAGCCGTTGGGGAGAAGAGGGAGAGAGAAGAACGGCGCAGCTGGGGGGCGACGCGCTCTCCCTGGCACGTGCGGCGCACGTGGCCGGGGGGGCGCGCGGCCAAGAGCGGACCGGGCCATGGCGGCACGCGGCCCAGCAAGAGGGGGCGCGAGCCGAGGCAGGCCACGGGAGAGAGCTGGGCCGGGAGACGGCCCAGGGAAGAAAAGGGCAGGCCGAGAAAGAAACCGGCCCGAGGGCAGAGGGAGGAAACTTAGACTTTTACTGAGAGAAAGAAAGGAGGAGTTTGAGGGCTCGGATTTGAAATCCGATTTCGCGGTTTTCTCCGGGATTGAACTAAGAAGGGAAACACGAGACCTTGGCACACGACAAGACTCAATCGAAGAGCAATTTTCGCAAGTAGGGTTTTTAGCAAATTAGTTTTCCCGCTAACGCCGCGACAAACGGGCGTTACATATTCTCATGAAACCCTCATCGGCTAATTTCATTGATCTGTCACATGCTTTTAGCATAGGCCGATGAGATTGAATCTTGTAAATTTGATTATTATAACAAGTAAGCCGATACAGCTTTGCCCTATCGGCTGGGCTATAACAATGTGACATCGGCCTATCGGTCGATTGACCATTGTTTTCTGATATGGTTTATTTGTTTCTTGTTGATTGTAGATCAAATCAACTGGCACGCTCTGCGCATGACTAAGAAAGCCAATTTGGACCTGCACTGGAGTTAAGCAGATCTCCCAGGTCGCGTGGTAACGCGGAACCCGTTTTGTTGCTGGACGGGTCCAAATTCTGCGCCAACACCAGCATCCCATTTGGCCCACTGGTGAAAGCGTTATCCGGGACCTTCACAGTAATCATGCCTAGGCCCTTTTTAGATGCCTTCAGATACCAGTCATGCATCAGCCTCATTTCCCAAGGCAGGCCTTTCATGAGCTTCGGGGGCAGGAACGGCTCCCGTGCACGTACTTTGTTGGCACTTCGTCGGAAGTCCAGTTTTGCAGGTCCTCCATTTGATTTTTCATCGATTTTTGTGAATCTGACAACTGTGGAGTTTCATCCTGCTTCTTGTCAGTCGACGCTCTCCCCCTGAAAGCCTGGAATACTAACCTTTCCTCGTATACGGCCATTTTTTCCTTATCATAAGTTGACCTAATCATTGTTGGGATAAGCCGACGAGGTTCAAGCTTGGTCGGACTTGGAAGACTTGCGCTTCTCATAAGAGGCCTTTCAGGTAGCGCCAATGCAGACTGTGGTGTCGGAGGAGGTTGTTCTGCGTGGACTTCAGGGGCTGATAGATATGGTGAACTTGGACCTAAAGGATTAGGGGAGGAGGGAGGTGGGGAGGCAGGCCGATTAGTTGGCTAATCTTGCCCTGGTGGAGAAGGTGGTGCAGGCGCAGCAGCAATCTTTGGAGCCGGCGGGCGTGGGGTTGAAGGCGATGGACCGACCAGCAGGATATCTCGTCGATGCCATAGTATAAACTGATTCACCGCATCCCCAAGCAATTGTATCCCTTCCGGTGTTGGAATATCTATCTCTAAACTGGTATGCTCTGCATGCACCTTGGTCACTTGCACCCTTGCATATTCTTCAGGGATTGGCGTGTTCTGAATATGGCGCCCTGGTATCGCAAGTCCTGTACCCACCTCCTTTCTCTTCCCGGCCCTTCCTATCGGCACGAGCAGGCTGCATGGCGTCGGGGCGTTTATGTTGTCTACTGGATAAGGTGCGGTGTCCACTAACCCGACACTGCTTGGCACCTGTACTGTGGGTTCTTCGGATTGCTGGAACAAGTGCGGGAAGGCTTGACGATATTGAGCAACAAGAGAGTAGAAATGTTGTTCAACTTGTTTTGCTATCCTCTCTTCCAATTTCTGTTTGTACCTGTCCCGTTTCTTGTAACCCTTAGCTTCCTCTGGAAACCCTTCCTTCCAGCTCGTCCTTGACGATAGGCCCCTTACTCGTCCGGAATGTTCAGGGTTGCCTAATGCAGCTGTTAGTTGATCATGTTCCCTCTTGGCAATGAATTCCCCTGTTTTCTCTTTTTCCACAATGTCCTTAAGACTACTGGTCACACGCTCGATATCCGGATCCTCGAACTGGATCTCTCCCTCATCGGTGACTTGCCCTGTGCTCCGTGCCCAAACCCAATTTTTGCTTCTTTCCTTTAGGGCATCTACAAGCAGGGGCTTGCCTTGCGCGGCAAACTTCTCTTCAGTTGCTCGCCACTTCTCTACGTGGCCATCGTAGCCGCTCGAGCCCAACCGGTGCGGGTATTTGTTCCTTTTAGCTAGATCGGACATCTTTTTCCTCCGCGCTAAGGCTTCCGGGCTAGTCATCTTTGCCACGAAGGTGTCCCATTCGGCGGGCGTAATACCACCGTAGTCGACGAATGGAGTCTTGTTCTTTTGCACGTAGTGAGTGTTCAAGTCCGATTTCCACTGCCCCCACCGATGCGCCATCGTTTTTAGGGCAAATTCTTTTCCCATAGCCTCTGAACCAGGCGGATAGACAAGCCACTTCTGCAACTCGTTCCACATGAAGTTCTTCATGTTGTCATCCACCTGCTCCCAGGAATCTACATTTAAAGGGCCGTGGGTTCTGGCCACCACACCGCAGGTGGTGCTGAATTTAGTCATTGCTACCTTGGGCTCTACTGGCTTCCCATCCTGGTTCAAAGAGGTGATGTAGTATGTCTCCTTGGGGGTTTGGGTCTTACTTCTCTTAGCACGTCTTCTCTTTTGACCGGACGTTTCTCCGGTGTCGGTTTCTACCGGACCGGACGTTGTCGTGTCCGTCTCGCCTTCGGCTATTACGGCAGACTTGGCAGCCTTTCTTTTTGACTAACGTCTTGTTTTCATCTGTTCGTACATCAGAAAAAGTTAAACGCGACCGAGAGGGAGACGGATTAGTTTATAACACTACAACTCGACTTACTGCTTCCTCCATAGGGATGTAGTTGGGGTCTTCTTCAACCGGTGGTGCTGGCGTAACTTCGATATGGCACATCGGATCGCTTGGTGTCTGCCATGTGCCTTCGCTCGAAACCTCTTGCGTTTGTTCGACGCTGGGTGCATCAGAGGGAGCTTTCTCATTCGACATTTGATCTACGGTTGGTCATATATATTAATGTATATATTAATTAATCCAATACATACAACACATACTTACATATATATATATATATGTATATTCATCTATGTATATATTAATGTATATATTAATTAATCCATTACATATATCTACTTGCTTAAATTGAATATGTCCTGAATATGTATCTAACCTAACATCAAAAATTCATCAAAAAAATTCACATCTATCCCTTGTCGGCATTTCGTCGAACAGTTGACGTGCCATCCCAACACATCCATCCATTCCATTCATCCATCCATCAAAACACATCCACCCATTCCATTCATCCATCCCACATCCATTCCATTCACATCGATTCATCTCACCGTGTGAGGAGGGACGTCGGCGTCGGTTGTGGGGGCCGATGTGAGGCGTCGTGGGATGGGTGGCGTCGGCGGCCGGGGCGTCGTCGTCGGTGGGCATCGTCGTCGGCGGGGCGTCGTCGTCGGTGGGTGTAGTCCGTGGGCGTCGGTGCGGTGTTGGCGGGGCCGGGCGGCGCGGCGGTATTTGAGGCCGGCGGCGAGAGTCAGGATGGGCGGCAGCGCGCGCGGGGATGGGCGGCGCGGCGGGGGCCGGCGGCGAGAGAGCGCTAGAGAGATGGGCGGCACAGATCTGGGTGGCGCGGCGGGATTGAGGCCGGCGGGCGGGAGGGCGTCGAGAGAGAGAGAGATGGGCGGCGGCGCACGACGGCTTAGAAAATTTCGGCAGCCTGGCGGCAGAGATCTGGACTCGTCGGGGACTTAAGAAAATTTTCGGGATCCCGCGCGACTATATATAGGCGCCATTTATCCCGTGCGGGCGGCTTAAGAGCCCGCACGGAAATATGTCTTTCCGTGCGGGCCGCTTAAACCGCCCGCACGGAAAGACATATTTTCGTGCGGGCTCTTAAGCCGCCCACACGGGATAATTGGCGCCCTTATTTTAAAACTGTAAAACTAAAAAAGATATGAATGCTAAAATATTTATTAACATATTAATTATTCCATTTATTAATTGTCCCATGTAAAACTATAAAACTAACAAATATGAATGCACATACTAACATATCAATGTAAAAAAATTCAATCAATATAAATTTGTCACATATTAATATATCAACTGCTCACATATTAATTAATTAACATATTAATCATCCACATAAATACCAGAAGTTCGATATAAAACCACACGTTCACTGGTAACACCATAAGCTTGATACATTCGCGTGCAAAAACATATTGTACAAAAAAAGAAACTAGCGTTTCACTATTTTTGGATTAACATCCTTCCGCACGGATGCAAACTTTGATTCGTCGAGGACACTCTCAATGCATTTCATCCGCGTAGGAAGATCTGTGAATAACTCAATGGCGTCATACTGATTATAATCGCGTGCGTCTTGAATGTTGTCAATTCCAATGATGTGTTGGTTGCCCGATACAATAATGTCCATCTTTTCATCGGAAGAATCCTTCACATAAAAAACCTGTGCAACACGCTCCGCAAGGACCCATGGATCATCCTTATGTCCAATTTTACTCTGTTCGGCACAAGTAAATCCAAATTTATCTACCATGATGTCTTTCACCCATTGGCATCTGAGAACAGGGATCTGAATGTTTAAACCGTAGTCAAGTTTCCATATTTCTTGTATGATCCCGTAGTAAGACTTGTTCTGCCCTGTTGCGTCCAACGCTATGACACGAACCCCACTGTTCTGCGTTGAGCTTTTTCTATCTTTGCTGTTTGTGTAAAAAGAATATCATCTGATATCATACCCTTGCCATGAGGTCACAAGGCTTGTTGGGCTAGCTGCAAGTCTTTCTATCGTTTTTTCCTCGATTGATTCTCCACACGGTAGCTTTTGATCCTTCAGCCACTGGGGAAACGTGTGCTTCTGTTCTTTTGAAACCCAACCGTCGGATCGCCCAGGATTGCATGCTCTGATATCGAAAGTGTGTTGCTCATTGTAGGGCGCAACGATGGCGAGTTGTTGAAGAACACTGCTGTGTGCATCTGATACCGTTTTGTAATAGTTGTCGTAGAAGCATTTTCTTCCCACAGTACCCTTCCCAGATAACCTTCCATCATGTCGACGCACCGGTGTCCCAATGGGGTTGACATCGCTCATATAATCTAGGCAACACTCGACAACCTCCTCAGTTGTGTAACCCTCTATCATCGAGCCCTCCGGATGAGCACGATTACGGACATACCCTTTCAGAACGGCCATGTATCGCTCGTACGCCCACATTTGATGTAGGTATAGAGGACCAAGTTCAATAATTTGAGGGACAATGTGAACAATGAGATGTTCCATCATGTCCCAGTACGATGGAGGAAAAAACATCTCTAGCTGGCAAGCTGTCTTGACTGCGAATTTCTGAAGGGGTCCTAATTCTTCTGGATCAAAAACTTTCTATGAAACTCGATTAAAAAAATAGCACAGCTTTGTTATCACTACCTTGGTGTGCACTGGTTTCATCGCCCTTATAGCGATAGGGAGGAATACCGTAAGCATCTTATGACAGTCGTGAGCGTTGTATCCAGAAATCGACAAATCTTTCATTGATACTATTTCCGGATATTCGATGAGAATCCAGTCGGCACTTTCAATCCACGAAGACATTTACAGAAAGCTTTTTTCTCTTCTGGTGACATTGAGTAGCATGCCGGTGAAATCTCAATCTTACCATTCGTTAGCTCTATCGGGTGGAGATCTTTCCTTATACCCAAATTGACTAGGTCGTTACGTGACTTCAACCCATCCTTTGTTTTACTTGGGATGTCAAGTAAAGTCCCGATGGTGCTGTCGAACACGTTCTTCTCGAGGTGCATGACATCGATGGCATGGTGAATCTCCAGGTCTTTCCAGTACGTCAGGTACTTGAAAAAGATTGAATGTTTCTTGAAGGGCAGCGTGTTTTCTACCACTTCTTTCTTCCTCTTGCCTAAAGATGTCTTTCCCTTGCCGAACATGACCTTTATGTTTTTTGTCAGCTTGAACACCGTGGAACCATCCTTTGCTTCGGGGGCAGTACCATCCTCAACAGTTTTGTCAAAAAAGATAGCCATCGCACGATACCTATGCTTCTGTGGTAAGAAACGACGATGATGCATGTAAACTAACTTTTTTGACGAGGTCAGGTATATGTACGATGTGTTGTCCAGGCATATAAGACATCCAGTCTTTCCTTTAATCTGTCCTGAGAGAGAAAAATTTGCTGGTAGATCGTTTATAGTAACGAATATGCTAGCACGCAGAGTAAAATGCTCCTGTCGGTACGCATCAAACAATCGTAGACCCTCTTCCCACATTTCTTGCATATCCTCCATCAAAGATTCAAGAAACACGTCTAGATCGATGCCAAGCTGTTTTGGCCCTTGTATAAGGATAGTCAACAAAATATATTTTCGCTTCTGACATAACCATGTCGGAAGGTTATACATGGTGAGCAGAACAGGCCAAGTGCTGTGCGAGCTGCTTAGGTCACCAAACGGATTCATTCCATCCGTGCTCAACGCAAACCTTACATTTCTCGGATCATTTGCAAATTCTGGATGCTTCGAATCAAAGTTTCTCCATTGTCGAGCATCGGCGGGGTGTCGAATCATACCATCTGTTTTCTGACCCTCTTGATGCCATCTCATCAACTCGGCGTCGGCGGGGTTCGAGAACAATCGCTTCATGCGATCTTTCACTGGCAAGTACCACATCACCATGGCCGGAATCTTTTTTCCTAGCTCAACCAATGTATTTGGTTCGGCAACAGCACTATCGGTGGCACTGTTATCCTTTTTGTACCTACTCGCCCCACAAGTTGGACACTTGTCCAAGTCAGCGTATTCATTGCGATAAAGTACACAGTGATTAATACATGCATGGATTTTTTCCACACCAAGTGATAATGGACATATCAGTTTCTTGGCTTGGTAGGTGTTAGCTGACAACAAGTTAGGCTTAGGAAGTATAGCTCTAAGGAGACCCATCAAGTCATTAAAACTAGTATCAGACCAGCCGTGTCTGGCCTTCAATCTAAGAAGTTCTAGCACCGACCGCAACACTGTATACTGCATGTCACATCCCTTTGATTGATCGTACAAAAGATCTTTCGTTGATTTCTGCAACGCCTCCCAATTATTTAAATCTTTTGTTTTCTCTGTTAGGACCTCTGGTTCAGCGTGCCACAATATATCCTCAAGATCAAGATCAATATCAACCTCTACGGCGTCAAAACCAGAGCCGCCAAAATCACCAGTCATTTGACGAGACATGTCATCAATTATAAAATCCTCTGCCTGATCGAACCAAATATCACGAATCTCTACAGGAGGGGCGACTTCCCCGTGATAAGTCCAAACTGTATATTTCTCCACAAATCCACGCTGAATTATGTGTCCTAGGATTACATCCGGATCTTTCCACACCTTCTGATTCTTGCAATCCACGCATGGACAAAAAATATCTTTCCTACTCTCTCTCAAAGCGTGTGTCTTAGCCTTGTCAATAAATGTTGATGCTTCTCTCATGAACACCGGATGAGTTCTCTGTGTCTCATACATCCATGTCCGATCCATCTAAAAAATTCACAGCATTAATTAATATTATATTGCCGATGTTTTCTAAATAAACAAATTAAAATTAATTCATACTTTTTAACTAAAACCTCATTCACAACAAATAATAATACTGAGACAATATTAGCTACCAAAAAATGGTTCAATCAAAAAAATAAAATATTTGACCTACAAATTACATACATATATAGCACAAAGTACCAATTCGCACAAGTTTACATATCTTCGCATTCAACCAATGAAATTTTACAAAAACGGAAGCAAATGAAGGAGATGATCGAACACATTACCTTTTATATTGATTTCAATCGAAGATTTTAACTCTAGAATCTCCCACCAAAAGAAAATGCCTATTTTTGGAGAGAGAAACTGAGTTAAAATACATTCAAATATCTTCACATTAAACCAATAAAAACTTTTAAAAGTGGAAGCAAATGGAAGAGAAGATCAAACATGATACCTTTTGTATTGATTCCAATTGAAGAATACAAGTTGAAAACCTTCCCCCCTATAATTGCATTTTTTTTAGAGAGAAACACCAGGTTCAAAGTGGCACTGTCGGGGGGTGGGAGCTGTTTTATAGTGCATCATCGCGTGCGGTTGATTTAACGAACCGCACAGGATAAGCATTATCCCGTGCGGGTTCTTAAGCGGACCACACGGGATAATCTTATCTCGTGCGGTCGGCTTAAGGAAGCCGCACGCGATAATAAGTTATCCCGTGCGGTCGCTTAAGCCGACCGCACGGGATAACTCATTATCGCGTGAGGTTCAACAGCCGGCCCCCTCGGGACCGGTTTTTTCAGGTGCGGCCACTTATGGCCCGCCTGGAAACTGTTGGGGGCCTCGTCTAGAAAGCCCCTTTCTGTAGTAGTGTGCATAACATGCGTCCTAGCTAACACACCTCTGTTACACCGCAGCGCGTGAGACCTTTCTAGTTGATCTAATAGACTAGAAAATCAGCGTGACCCTTGACGCGCGGCTAGTTTATTTAAGGCCCGTCTAGAAGATAAAAAGTTATGTATTTGACAAGTTAGTTAAATGCGATAGAAATCATACTTTCAAATGAACCTATTAGTGGATTTAAATTTTGTGCTTGTTGGGTTTTTAGACAAATCACGGTGGGATGGCAATATTAATAAATTTGTTGAGTGGAAGTTGTATGCACTGCTATTCGTACAAATGACTGTGGATTCCATTATGAGAAAAAAGAAAAAAGTTCGAAAAAAATGCAACGATTTCAGAACCTAAAAGTTTTGCATATAATTACTTAGAAATTATAATATTAGCAAAAAGTATCTATATTCTAAATATCGCTGTGAGGATTACAAAGTTTGATCCAATATATTGTACACCCTCCATTGAAAACTATAAGTGTATTTTGTTTTGTTAGTATAAAATTTTGACCAACAATCACTTTATCGATATATCATTTATGTGAAGTATAAAAGCATAATCATGAGTGTATGTACTTTTGAATACAGATGTAATGACATCAATTTGTCTCAAAGATTATAATTATTGCTCATAGTCTTGTCCCAACGAAGCAAATTAAATATGCCTTATTTTTTATGGTAGGAGTGCTACTAATCATTTTTTTAATTAATATTTTTATAGATTATAGAAATATAGGAGATTAATGTGGCCAGGATACTTGTTCCAATTTCCGGTTCAACCATAATATATTGTATTTATCTGAAGATTATAAAAATTATTTGTGCTTCTTTCTTATTTTTCCTTTCCTCCTTTTCTACTTGGCCCAAGCGCACGTCATTTGGGCTGTACAGCCCAGCTTGGTGACCACCTTTTCTAGCCTAACAGCAAGAGAAAAAAAAAGGCAAGTGTCAACAAATCTGTTCATAAGCATTACAAATCAGCAACATTATTTATCATTGGCCACATTTCCAAGCCTAACATCAAGAGAAAAAGAGAATAAACTGTAGAAAATTCTGTTCATATGCATCAGAAATCGGCAACTTTAATCATCGATGGCCACCTTTCAGCCTAATAGCAGGCTTCTGTTCATATGCCATCACAAATCAGCATCATTAATCCAAATTTGCCATCATGCATCACAAATCAGCGAGTATAATGCAACAATCAAGTACTCGATCCCTCCGTATCATATTACAAGTTGTTAGACTTTTTTACTACTCGACCAAATTTATAAAAAAAAATAATATTATTTTTAACACAAAACAAACATATTATCAAAATATATTTAATATTATATTTAATGAAACTAATTTTATATTTTAAATGTTGTTAAATTTTTTCTATAAATTTAGCTAAACTTAATAAAGTTTGATTAGAAAAAAAATCAAATGACTTATAATATGAAACGAAGGTATCTACTATCGCCTTAACTAATAATTAACCAATATTACATAAACAGATGAAAAAAATGTGGAACTAAGACTCCGCTGAGGTGATCAGTCCAATAGCTCGAGCAATGTCTATCTTCTTTCTGATGTAGTCATCATAGAACTGCGGTTTATCCCTCTACAAATAAAATGAATCTCAATCAGTAAACTACTAAACTGCTTTTAAAAAGCAAGCATGCATGCGTAGACAACTTCATATAGTACACTACCAGCTTCTTAACTGCCTCTGCAATCAGCCCCAGAACTTCATCCTCTGCAACCTTACGGGTAAGTGGGATGTTAGACATAACAACATCTACCAGTATAAATATATAAGGGATTGCACTTGCGTGTCAGATACATAACACAGTACTTACTTCCTCCGTAATGCAAGCCGTGCAAGTATGAAACTGGAAAGGAAAAAAAAAGATGAAATGAATGAGCATAAAACAAGACAATGAGAATAGCACATTATAAATTTGCAGATCATCAGTGAACAACATAGCTACATTACCTCCGCTTCCCATTGAGAGCAGTCATTGATCTCCAGTGCATATTTCATTTTATGTTGCCGTACCGGAAACCTGTTCAGTTCGTAGACTTTCTTCAGTGCATCTCTGAAACTCATCTGGACATATATGGTTAAAGAGAAAACATGGGCATTACTGAGCAAATACAACATTCATAAACACAAGAAATATCCATTATATATTTACATTACATAAAGTTTAGTTGTGCAGCTGGGGTATAGTGTTGATCAATGCTGACCTTTTGCTTGGTGACCCGCCGCCAAATCTCAAAATATACACCATCTAGCTCCTTAAAAAAACAAACATCATAGTTCATGCTAGATACCAATTCCTGAATTGCATAAATAATTCAACTGTTAGATATATACAAGACCACCAAAATCAAATTAACTTGTGTGCAACTTAAGTATCATACATGGAAGCCAAGATAAGCTAACTTGGCAGTAATCTTGGGGAATCCAGTGGCTATCTTAACTGCTTGATAGATTCCTCTGTTGCTTACTCTTCCCCACTACATACAGAGTTATCATGGTGATACAATCCATGCAGATACAGAATTATTCCATGTATTCTATACAATAACACTTACCTTAAGAGATGGCCGCTCAGGTAACACATAATCTTCCATCCACTGTTTCATGATAAAAGGAGGCTATTAGTCAGTAGTTAATGTTTTAAAAGTGTTACAAAGTTTTAATCCTTTTTTTTACAAACAGCATGAGAGACTCCTACTGTGATATATTAAAAATAAAGTATTTACAGAAATACAAAGTTTTAAGAATTGATTAACTTGATCTATATATTATGCATAGTTGCATATATACCTTAAGTTTCTTTGATAATTCAGCATAGTATTTCACATACTGTTTTTCAACATCATATGTATAAAAATACTGATGATATCTATCCCAGTTGGCATACATGCAACCCTACAAAAAAGGAAGGAGGAAAACCAAACCACATGGTTAAGAAAATATTCACAATTAATGATAGCACGCTACTCATGCATCAAGAAAATAAATACATGTTGACATACATTATTTTTAATGACTAGACGTTGATAGTCATCCAGTGCAGCAAGCATGCAGTATTCAGGGTGGAAGTACCAATCAAATGTGTAATCAAAGCACCTAAGAACCTCCCAGAGAACCTCGTTGTCAACAGAATCAAGTGTGCCATCATTTTCAAAGCACATAAGGACCTTCTCCAGCTGCTTAGACATGTCAAAAGGGTATTGATTTATCATTTAATCATGATCCAGCTTACTCCCAGTTCCGGGCACTTGCTGTAACGACTGTAACAATTAGATCACTCATGAGATTATGTTAAATGCAAATGCAAACAGGAGGTAAATCATATACACCTATATATACGAATAAAAGTATATGCAACATATATAAAATGTACAAAATATACTAGAATGCATGGCATATATATGATGATTAATTGATTGATATATACTATATATAGAGTATGGATGAAACTAACCTTGTAATACTTCACACGATACAGTTCATGGAGTTCATATTGAGCATCGAGCTGATTGAAATCCAATTCAGTGGAAGTATCAATAGGAGAGTCAGCAGGTGCAAGTAACCACGGAACTCCTCAGAGCTAATATCTTCTCCCAAACCCAAGTCATTCAGCTCCTGAGTGAGCAGGTTGGCTTCCTCCACGTTTTTCTTCATCATCATCGTCTTGATAGCACCACCGTCGTGTTGAGAGGTTGCAAGGTTGTTGGTATCTTCATGTGCCATGATACCGTGTAGGATCGAACCAAAGAACCAAACCTATCATATAGGAGATGAATTTAAACAACCAAATCTTTTAACGAAAAGAAAATAACCCAAAACTTGATGGACTAACCTGTCGGTCAAGGTCTGACCGTCCTCCCGCCGCTGATCCGATCGCCCAAAATCAAGAAAACACAACTTGACTAAACTATTAAAAGTGTATCAATTTTATTGCATCAAGATGTGTTTGTCTCCAAAAGCACTTCCTTCTCGTCTATCAAACTTAAGTCACAACCCTAGACAAACCCTAATCGCCCATCGCGCCGACGAGACCGAACTCGATTGGTTCCTGCATACTTTTGTTTCTGTTTTTGATTTTGAGAAGCAACAACTCTCACGATTAAAAGTAGGCCTTATTTGGGCCCATGGGCCTGATAAGCCCAACGCATCTTCTTCTCCTTGTATTGTATACACGTATACACGAGTCGAGAGGGAGCAGACGGGACACGAGAGGAGAGCTCCTCCGACCTAGCTAGGCGTAACAGAAACCCTCACCGCCGCCGGCATCCGCGACCGAAACCCATGGCGGAGGAGCATGAGACGAGGCCGCCGTCCGCCGGCAGGCCTCCGTCGTCCGGCCGCGGCAGGGCCGACGACGCGGACGAGAGGGAGGAGGGGGAGATCGCCGACGACGACTCCGGGCACGCGCCGCCGCAGGCCAACCCCGCCGCGCCGCACCCGCTCGAGCACGCCTGGACCTTCTGGTTCGACAACCCGCAGGGGAAGTCCTATCAGGCCGGCGCCTGGGGAATCTCCATCCGCCCCATCCACACCTTCTCCACCG
>BDMV01000001.1:68953898-69075359 GCA_008326285.1 Oryza officinalis
CTCCCCCCCCCCCCCCCCCTTCTTTTCCCCTCCACAACCTCTCCAACCCTTGCCTTCATATCAGTATATCTAGCTGCTAACCCGATTTGATTACATGCGTTAGGCCTGCCACCGATGCCAACTTAACTTTGTCCATGTCATAGCCTTCATGTGTAGGACTGAGATCTAATGTGGATCTAGGAGTTTCTGATTTAGTTGCAGATTAGGCAGAATTGTTTCGAGATGAGGATTGCTCTCTTAGTGAATTATAGTGCTTTTTTTTAAGGAGAATAATAGTTTGCATGGAGCGCAACCAGTAAATGTTTCATGCTGTGGATGGAAGCTTTGTTTATCTATTTGGATGGAAACTTTACTTAGTATATAGGGTGATACTTTCTGTATTATATGCTATCGTCATAATGTTCTTAGATGAACAACATGTCTTGTGGAAAATTTGTCCCTGGAAGAAAATGTCTCAAGTGAGAAGTGCCAAACTCGAATACTTATTCCATGGTCAACTGTATAATTGAATTCTTAGTGCAGGCCACATGATTTGTCATGCCTTTATTTTGGTAAGCCATTAAACTGTGCTTAAATAGGTGTGCAGAGTTCATTTGTTGAAATGTCAGTACGCCGATTGTGATTTCTTGGCATGGTTGGGGAAGTCATACTGCATTACATTGAGGTGCTGAGTTGGGTATTCTTTGGTTCCTCTTCATTCATATTTGTTGCAAATTGTGTCTTAGTATTCTGCTCGTTCACACTTATGCACTTGTTTACAGTCCTTCTGTCATAATTATTCTTTTGGCACCCTTCATGTTTCATGTCAGAAATATTTGTTGATCTTGCTGTATCGTGGTGCGGTTGTGCCTTTTGACATCTTTCTGGCTGCATCATACAGCAGCTATTTATTGGCCTTCTTCTATTTTTAATTCTAGGTTATTTTGTCTAAATCTGCATATATAGACAGATCTTTTTCCATTTCATCAAGAAAAGACATGAATCAGATCCTTCTGAAATGTGTATGATCCTTCTTTTTTTTTTCTCTGGCCGAATATTTGTCATCTTTTACTTTCCATGTAGTATTAGAACTTGGAAGAGGATTGGCTGATGGTGTTTTGTTCAGTTTGGTGGTTTTGACTTCTATCGATATGTATTTGACTCAAAATTTAGTAATTTACCCCTTGAGAGTCTATCTGACATTTATAAAAAAGAATGTCAATTCTTTGCGGCTTTATTTTTTTGAGTAATTTGAGCATCATGAGTTGATACATGTTCAGAGATCTGAGATAGTCCATGAATCTGGGCTGGACAGTATGTTGACTCATATGTCATGCTGAATTCTCCCTTGATAGTTTACAACATGTGTCATTACTCGCAAATTATATCAATGCATGTATTTCCGGGCACTTTTTTCTGCTAACAGCTTGCTTAAACATTATTAATTTTTGGCAATTTGCTTCAGTATTTTTTCCTTCTATCTTTTCCTGTATTCCTTTAGTCTAATAAGGTTGAATGTGGTATTTCAGCCTTTATAACAATATCCATAACCCAAGCAAGTTGGTTGTGAGAGCTGACTTCCATTGCTTTAAGAAGAAAATTGAGCCAAAATGGGAAGATCCCATCTGTGCTAATGGAGGTAAATGGACCATCATCTGTGGCAGAGGAAAGTCCGACACAGTGTGGTTGCATACTGTAAGCATTATTTGAATCACTTATTTGCACAGCTATACTTTATACAAATCTCTCCCTGATTCTTTACCTCAAATCTTGTCCTAAGTTATTGGCAATGATTGGCGAACAATTCGATTATGGGGATGAAATTTGTGGAGCAGTTGTTAGTGTGCGTAGCAAGCAGGAAAAAATAGCTATCTGGACTAAAAATGCTGCCAATGAAGCTGCTCAGGTACTACTTCTAATATATGTGAAATTTATTTGTTCCCTGCAGATAATAACCATGTAGTTTTCAACATCATTAAATTCAAACTTTTACATGTCATTGCTGTCAAATACCAGTATGTGTATAGTAATAATGCCATGATCTGGTTATCTGGAGCTATTTATGTCTTGAACCTGTCCAAATGTGCTCTGTACATGTGGAATGCTCTCTATCTGCATATACACATAATGCATAGCTGAAGAGATATATTCCTGAAAGGATTGCAATATTTAGGTGCACTTGCTTAAACTTCCAGGTTAAGTTTGTCATAGGGGGGATTTTCATTATTTTGGCCAAGATCCTGCTATATACATTGCGCTATTTTAACCAAGGTTTATATTGAAAAGTCAAGTTCTGTTCTATCTTGGTGTTCCTTTCCTGCTATTTGTCCGCATTGTTTCTTGTAGTAGTTTCTTGCCATTGTAGCGTTTTGTATGACTGGTGCAATATATTGCATCTTGTGGCAAGTTTTTTGTATCCTCATCACGTCATTATTATAATTTGATTGGCCTAGCTAGGTCAGATAAGCTGAACATAATCGCTTCTCTTTCTTCATCAGATAAGCATCGGGAAGCAGTGGAAGGAATTTCTGGATTACAAGGACTCGATTGGGTTCATTGTTCATGTGAGTAGTCCTTTGAGTTTGGCTTTGTTACATTATATGCCCGGATAACTGTTTCTTATTCGTGCCCCTTGTGGTTGTAGGACGATGCAAAAAAGATGGGAAATCCCAAGAGCCGCTACACAGTTTGATCTGAGCACTCGTATCCAGAGAGTAGCATATCTACATGTAGGATGGTTTTCTTCGATGCTTTAGTGTCTTGTCATTCGCTTGTAGCGAGCGCTTGAATTGCCGTGAATTGTTTAAACTTTAAACATAATATAATGACGTACCAGAGGTGTCTCTGTACTCTATAAGTCAGTCCAGTCCTTTTGTTGTTTGCTGGCATCTGAGAGTGGTTGTCTTTTTGAGTCTGCCGCTACCGCTAGCTAGTTTATCTGAACCTGCATGTTTTGACGACGAACCTGACTGGGAATTGCAGTGGAATATCCTTTCCAAATTTGAAGACTTGAGCGAGTGGAAGGAATTTGCTTCCTACCGTTTTGCGATTATTATTATCACTAATTAGCAAGAAAAACCAATACAACGTGGCATATATTTCTGGAGGTTGAAAGCTGAAACACTCTATTAATACAAAAGAGAGCCAAATACGTTCTCTATATATAACTAAACCAAGCGAGAACAATAATATTTGAAAGGTAAACGATGACGTGGAATAATAATAATAATAATCATAGGAAAAAAATAAAATAAAATAAAACAGTATGCATTGACCAGGTCAACGGGGAGGGAGGGGCAAAATCGGGATTTGGCACCGACATAGTCGATCCTGCTGCTGCCTATATAAAGAGGCGTCTCCCCAAATCCCCTCCTCCCTTCGCCTCCATCGGTATATAAGCCCCAGATTTCGAATTCTCCTCTCCGGTCTCAGAGCAGGTATGCGGCTGGTGCTTGGTTTGATTCGTGCGCTTTTTCGTTGGGATTGGGATCTAATTTTTAGGGAAATTTTGTGCCCTCGATTGGCCGCACCCCAACCAATAGAGAGGGAGGCACTAGTTGTGTATATGCAGGATATATCGATCACATCGATAAATTTTCCAATGGTTTTTTCTAGATTTTGGTTGTGTGGAGACAAGTGAAGAGAAGAGGGGATAGCTTTAACTGCATTGGATGATCATGTTCCGCGTCCTGCCTTTGATCTTGGTTACCCTCCCTTGGATTATATATAGGCTAGCACCTTAACTAGTCCACCTTGTACAAAATTTAAGGCGGCAGACGATACATAGCGTAGGTACAGTACGCATCGCCCCTCCTCCACCGGGGTATTTTACTCCGGCGATCATCCCGGCGGCTGGCCGGCGAACAGGCCCGGAGGATTGATTATTATTACTAGTTCGTTTCCAATAAAAAAGAGCAGCCTTTGCATGCCGCTCTCAAACTTTTTATGTGCCTGTGCCTCAGCTGCTGCCTGTCGCTGCTTGTGCAGGAGGGAGGGGATCGATATTCGATCATCGATGGCCACCTTCGAGCTGTACCGGAGGTCCACCATCGGCATGTGCCTCACTGACACGCTGGACGACATGGTCTCCAGTGGGGCGCTCAGCCCCGAGCTCGCCATCCAAGTCCTCGTGCAGTTTGACAAGGTTTCATAACACCTACCTCTCCTTGATTATCGCTGGCGCATGCGGATTATTGTCAAGTAACTTACTTTTCATATATAACTCTTGATGGATGTTATTGTTGTTTCAGTCCATGACTAGCGCTTTGGAGCATCAGGTGAAAAGCAAGGTTACTGTCAAGGTATACACTTTCTATTGATTCTCTTTTTGTACTGTAGTTTTAATTAATAGCTGTAGATTTTTTTTTAAAAAGAAAAGGAATTGATGAGAATGCCGTATTGTTGTTATTTAGTTATGAATTAGTAAACTTTGTAACTGTTGACTTTTCTTGTATATGATCAATTCATTATATGATGTATACTTTAGTTTTGCACACATCCAAGTTATGCAATGCAAATAAGTACTAATAGGGCAGTCTATAGATAAGATTATTACTATGTCATATTGGCATGTCATTAAGTTTGTGGCATAGGTGCCTTCTTTTAGGTGTACCGTGTATTCTTTTGTGGATAGGCAATTTTGCTGCTTGCTTCATAGGCTAGATAAACTCTGTGAGAATGATTGCCACAAAATTACGGTGACCAATAAGTTAGCACTTATGGGACGATCCAAATTTCCATGAAAATATCTGGAATATTGATTGATTGTGTTCTGATGTTAATTTCTAAATAGCAAGGCCAAGTAGCATGCACAGCATTTTCAATCATGGTTCCTGTTTGGCCAAGCCTACAAATAACTGGAATATTGATTGATTTTGTTCTTTTATTGATTGAGTGTCATGTCTGTTGAAGATGGCTACTTCTGCAAAGCTTTTGAAGTAACATGTTTATCTTTTGCAACTGTGTTGTACTTTATGGGAAATAATTCAAGTTCTGTATGATTTATTTTGCATTGAGGTTACACATTCGAAGGGATATATGCCAATAGCTTCACTCAAGACTCGTCGATGTGTTACATATATCTTAATTAGATTTCTTATGTTTAGCACATTGACTGTGCTTTCCAGCCACGAGTCTTTTTGAAAGTATAAACATCTATAGTTCAGACCGCCTGCATTTCCAGTGATGGATTTCCCTTTTCTCTGCACAGGGCCATCTGCACACCTACAGGTTCTGCGACAATGTGTGGACTTTCATCCTAACAGATGCAACTTTCAAGAACGAAGAGATTACAGAGACAATTAACAAGGTGAAGATCGTGGCCTGCGATTCCAAATTGCTGGAAACTAAAGAAGAGTAATTTGCGGAAGAGTCCATCCTGCTTCTCTTGATGCTACAGACCTGGCGCACCTGAAATATAATTTTGCATCTGTTTTCCTGGCTCGTATCATGAATCTGAACAGTTTCCATGGTAGGAGTACTAGAGTACTCATGGAGCGATTTCTCCTCTGTTGATAATTTGACATGGAAGACGAAATGAGAAATGAAGTGTGCGATGTGTGGCATGAATACCTAATCATGCTCTCGCCGAAGGCAGACCTACCATTTGAATTCTAAATCTTAGAACAGGATGTTCAGATTACCTTGTTTGTCGCCTGATACTGTTCTTTTCGAGTCAATGGCTCAATGCTGGTTGGATATTGAAGAGTTCAGGGGTATAACCTTGTTGCAACTAATGGGAATTTCCATGAAAAATCTACAATCCAGCGAATAAGGATTAAGGATACATAACAGCTTTATGCTTTAACATAAATACGTTCAACATCTGTCTCCACTCTCCAGAGGGAAAATAACCAGGACACTCGTTCAAACCTCTTCATCTAGATTAAACAGAAAAAAAAAACTCCAAGCAAAAAAAAAAAAAACCTCCAAGCGGGGGGATGAAATCAAGTGAAATGGCTATTTGCATCCAGTGAAGGACGTCACAAGTTAAATGCGAACATGGATTCTACAGGTAGCTCTTCACAATAGAACTTGAGTTCATTCTGAAATCTCTGTAATACAAAGTGCTCATCCTCTGTTATGAGGGTTGTCACGCTGCAGGCTGACTTGGAGAATGGTTCTCTCCCAGTTCTTCCAGCACGATGCAGATAGTCAGTAGCCGTCTTGGGAAGGTCAAAGTTGTATATGTGGCTGGTTTGTGGGAGGTCAAACCCTCTGCTTGCTATGTCAGTTGAAACTAGCAGAAAGCCTTTTCCCTTGACCTCCTGCAGAGGAACATCATTACATGTGAAGATATGGGTGTTTTTCATAATCAAACATGTCTTTATGGTGGAAACGTCAGAAAGAAGAGAAAGAGAACACTAACGGTGAATGATGTAGCACGGGCATTGAAATTCATATCTTCTTCCAGTAGAAGGACCTCTAGGCTTCCCATGTACGTAGTTCTCAGGAATTCAACAACAACAGTAGTTGAAGGAGGGTGTCCAGCCTTCTTTGATTTCTCAGACTAACAGAACAGGTTGAACAGTTAACAAACAAACTGCAAATGTGAGGTTGCCACACTACTATTCTGGTTAAGTAAATATTCATTCGTTCTCAAAAAGTTGCTCAGACCTTGGTGAAAAACATATGATACTGCTCAGTTGGTAAACAAGCCAAATCGCTACTTACAAATGTTTGTGAATACTGATATACAGTTTTACAAAATGGAAGTAATGTAAATGATATATGGTCTGGAGCTCGTCATTAATCATAGCACATTAGCACCAAGCTAGTACGATGGAGAATACCCTAATATGCTGGACCATACGGTACCCCTACCCAAACAATGCCAATGGGTTCCATCGCCCTGGCATTTTCGGTATACAATGGTAAAGGACATTTTGATTTTGTAAGTCTTATTAAATGTTTTGTTGCTAGTCATAGGAATGATAAAAATTAAGAATATCAGCTAATGGACTAGCTGGTGATTCCCATGTGAAACAGAAAATCAGATAATAAACGTTCAATCATACCAAAAAAGAAAATTATTCCACCCCAGTGGATAAAGACTACCTATGATAAGTAACATTTTGTATTTGCATATAGGATAGTATAAATGGCCCATCATGAATTCATAAGGTCCGTTGGCCGGCTGGTCCCTCTAGAATAATTTCTAACCCCTAAATTGGCACATCCAATCACCCTGGAGAAATACTATAATCAACATACCATGGCGTAAATGGAATCCACAAGTAGCAGTACCTGTTCAGCAACAAATATAATCCCTGACTTTGGTGCATCCTTCTCAAGCAAGGATAGTAAAACATGCAACCTTTCCTTCTTACTGCAGATCTGTACATTAATTAAAAATTACCATAATCAGTAAGAACAAAAAACAGGTCAAAAGATATTTTTCAGGAGCAAGGGGGTTGGTTAGTCACCCATACTCACGAGATTTTTCAGGAACAAAAAAGTAAAAGAGACTCACGAGATCACTGAAAACTAAAAGAAGATGTGCAACACTGTGTAAAAGGACTAAAATTCTACCATAATCACATGCATGTTGTTTAATGAGCTTATGCGAGGAATGTCCGTGCCTGTGGGTTTTGGTTTCAGGCCCCAACTGAAACATGGCTTTTTACTGTGTTCAATACAGGTATTAAGTTCCAAAGTTGTAGGAAATGATTGAAGGAATTTAGAATGTAAGATTATCATCAAAAGAAATTTATATGCTCACTGCATATTTGTGCCGGAGGTGTGAGGGCATGGGTTGTACAGGGTTGACATGAACATGAACCACATCAGTCTGCACACAGATAAGACAGAATATGCAAACATGAGGTCCAAAAGGTCCATCTTTTCATTCAATAATAAGAGTGTATGTTCAAGCCATATAGATAAAGAAGTGTGACCTTAGTCCACTTATGCTGCACACAGTCATGCACAAAGCGATTGTGCTGAGGAATCGATGCACTAGCAAATATGGTCTGACGACTGGAAGCTGCTGAATAAGATGTTAATATTTTGCGAAGAGAGTTTACTTGCTTTGACGACCCAAAAATAAAATCAACCTATCAAACAGCAATGATGTACATTAGGTATTCTGTCTTCATAAAAATTTCAACTAAATGAGTTCCAAACTTCCAATAGCCTCTTGGGCTCTTAGCAAATCTACAGAGTCAGATATTGCATTGGCAGACTGAGCTTATACTGCAAAAGTTTGATTTAGGACTCAAGAAAATAATACAATAATCACCTCATCAATAACTAATACTCTCATAGACTGAAGATTGAAAGCACGCTTCTCAATCATTTGGCACAAGCTTGCAACAGTAGCAACAATTACTGCTGGGGGCTCTGCCTGGAAATAGATCAATATAGTCAGCAGGGAAGCAAACAACAGGTAAGAGAAACTTAAATAGCCTGCTCTTTATGCGTCAAGTTGAAACAAAAAGAAAGTGAAGTGTGTATATCAGTATAAGCCAATTTCGTTATCATGTCATAACCAATTAGGCAACATTTACACAAAGAGGCCTGAAAACTAATATCAAAGGGAGATATGGACATAACCATGGCATGGCTAAAATGCTAGTGTATTTAACTGAAGCACTATCACAGTTTTCCTTTTGGGCGAGGAACTGAAGAATTAGCTATTGAGCATAGACTGAGTCACCTTTACCCAACTCTTTTGCCTCCTTAGCATGCCACCATCAAGCAAAGCCATAACGGTGCAGGCCTTTGCTGCAAGTATTCTAGCAACTTTGGTAACCTTACATTGGCGCAATAACAGCAACAAGGTGAGTTAGAAGGGACGCACAAGGCAGGTGGAAGATAATTGCATAGCAAGCAGCTTATCACCTGCATACCGAGCTCCCTGGTTGGGACGACAACCAGCGCTTGCACCGAGGATCTCCCAAAATCTATGGCCGAGAACACCGACAATAGATAGGCAAGTGTCTTTCCAGAACCTGTCTACATTCAACTAGGAGATTTAGGAAGATATGAAGCAATCTAAGCAAAGATTGAGGAGGATGAGGAGGAGGAGCACCACCTGTGCGTGGAGGATGCAGTCTTGGCCAGAGAGGAGGACGGGCAAGGATTGCTCCTGCACCTCTGTAGGGACGACATAGCCAACCTCCTCGGCCCTGGAAGAAACCCCATGCGCATGCGAGAGCATAAATTATGCATTAGGGAGCTTGCTTGCGCTACAGCTTTCTAGTGCCTCAAAAATCTCGAACGAGGAAGAGAGGAAAGCACCTCTGGAGGACGTGTTCCGGGACGCGGCCGGCGCAGACCTCGCGGAGGGTGGCGGCGGAGGCGCGGAGTCGACGGAGGCGGTGGCGCAGCGTGAACGGGGCGAAGCGGGTGGTGAGGCCAGAGCGTAGGGTGCTGGAGAGTGGAGAAGCGCAGCCGGAGAACGCGGCCATGTGGACTGGGCGCCGGCCGGCCGGCCGCGGCGGCAATTTGGGTGTGGGGAAATGCGTGAGCCGGAGCCGGAGACGGAGACGAGGGATCAGATGACGTCAAGGTTTAGTAATAGGCCCCCAGTGCGTCTATAAATGGGCCCACTATAATATTAGACCTATTTGAGCCCACAAGAAGAGCGCCATGGCACAGCCAGAGGTGCAGGGAAGAAGATGATCTCTTCACTAACAGAATGCTAAACAGGAGTACTTATCAGCTGCATTATAATCAATTAATTAATTATCATTGGCTTGTTGCAGATTCATCGTCAACTGCACTAACAAGATTGACTGAGGAAATCCACACCAAAAACATAAAAAAGAAAACAGAATTAAGCAGCATGCATGGATATAGTATCTATCACACATTATTTTTGTTTGGCTGTGCTTGCTGGAATCTGGATGCAGATAATAGCATATAGATGTATATTAGTTAATTTAATTTTCTTATTAAAGAATCAATACAGTCTGACTAGCTTGGACCTCCAACAGTTGGGTTCCGTTCCGTTGCATCCATGTACAAACATATACAAATATATATACAGCTAGAAAATATTTCTACTTGTACAGTGATGAGGTGAGTTAATCCAGTCGCCTGCAGCTAGCTTAGGTTGCATCTTGTTCATTGAGCTGGATGACCTTGTGCTGCACCGTCCTGTACTCACGGCTCCTGGACCACTCGTCGATCTCGCGGGCTCGCATCACCGGCAGCGGGTGCGACAGCTCTCTCGTCTGAGCGTTCCTGCACCACACAAGACAACACCAATAAGCAGCAGAAGCAACAGCAGCAGCAGCAGCAGCAGAAGCAGCAGCTCACCGGATGTACCAGCCGACGGGGTTTGACGCAGCCTTGTCGTAGGAGCGAGCTTGCTCCAGGAAGGCGTCCACGTTCAGCTGGTCCGCAAGCGACGGGCACCCTCCGGCCAGTTTCATCAGCACAGATATCACAACCTCTTGACAATCAATTAATCAACACGCCCGTTCAGTCACATAATCATCAATCACCAACTAGTAACTAGTACACCAGATTTTGATTACCTTGGGGTCTTGCACTACAAGAAGAGCCGCTCGATCACAAGTCAGCTCTGCAGCCCGGAGCCACCTGTAGAGCTGCTCTTCCAGAAACCCAGCAACCATGCCAAATCCTGGTAAGATCAATACATGCAGCTGATGGATTAATATAATACTAGTGTACTCCCAATTTTAAGGTTAGTTATTCAGATGGAGAGCTTACCAGGGACAGAGTATGCTCCCATTGTCAGTATGTTGGCAAATGTAAGCCACACGCCATGGTCACACTTGAGATGTCCCAGTTCATGAGCCAACACAGCCTAGCCAAAAAAAAAAAAAACCTTCACAGCATGAGTAACTAGCATAATCCTCTGATATGATATCTTCATGGTTTACACTTTACAATGCAAAGACTGAAGAGAGCGGGTTAACTTAACTGATAAATAAACATACAGCTACTGATAATGATCGCAGTCATGTACCTACCTGCAGTTCTTTTCTAGTGAGAAGCTCCACAAGACTTGTATGAACAACGATGAATGGCTTTTTACCACTGATTGCTAAGGTGTAAGCATTAGGAACAGGGTTCTGCCGAATGTACAAGTCAGGAGCGTCTGTGTTCAATAGTTTTGCTGCCTCGGTCAAGATCTGATGAAGATCTGAAAGCTGAGGAAAAGAAACAAAAGTGTAAATGCCGCAATGGAGTAAGAAAAGAAATCATAAGATATATAAAGACATGAAATGGTTGAACCAGTGTATGGTTGAATATCAGTGTTACTTATGGTAAGCTCATTGTTTGTGCAATGTTCTACAAGAAGTTTTTTTTTCCCAACAAAAGTAGCTTATAATATATCCATGGATTTGTCTGCATGTCTTATGCGTGCTTCTGCCTCTCTCTTTTGCTAGGATAACTCCATATTCATAGTGGAAGTAATATTATGATTTACATGGTAAAGTTAATCCTCATGGGTTTCTATCTGTACTACTGGTTTGTCCTTTTTATCTTTGATGAACTATTTTCCCCTTTCAATGAGGTTGTCTGTTATTGCAATAATAAGTTCAGAAATTGAAAATGGCTTAAAAATGATCGACATGAAAGGCGCACCTGGTTTTCAGAGACTAGCACAGACGATCCAATGTTCTGAAGTACCATAACTTGCTCAGAAACTGGCCCTGCATTAGTTAGCATTTATAGGTAAAAAAAAAAAAGATTAACAACAAGAGAAAGGCACAGAATGGAGCAGTGAATAACACTGTGAAGCAAATATCAATTGAGCTAAGTTAAAAGAGTTACAAAAAAGGGGAATTGATCAGTGAAGGTTGATGATAGTAATTGATAAGGGCAACCTAATGATGGTCCAAGGCATTGTAATCACAAGGACTAAAGCTGAAAAGAAGAGAGTGTAATTATTGAGTAAGTGGTGGTGACCTAGCAAAGCCTTGCCCATATCATTAAGCCCTGGAATTGTTCTCAGCAGCAGAGTGTTCTGCAGGGCAAAGGAAGGAGAAACTCAACAAACAATCATCACTAAGGATATATACTTATCCTTGTACATATATTGATATATGCTAGGCATGGTATAAGCAAAGCAGCATGATATAAGCACTGCAGTGAAAGCGGAGGCAGTAGCAAATTGGGAATTCACCTGCTTGTCCAGCGGATGGCGGAAGTCGTCTGCATCGAGGCCCCGAGCGGCGACGGAGGCGGCGCCGGCGCGGGCAGAGATGACCTGGCGGCAGGGCCGGTGCCAGTTGCGGCGGACGTGGTGGCGTGGGACGGCGGAGGAGGAGGAGGCCGGCGGCAGGAGGAGGCGGGGAGTACAAGCCGCCGCCGCCATGAGGGCAAAGCAAAGCAAACAACGAGGGCGACGACCACTACTGCGCGCGCGGTAATTTCTGCTCTGCTGGTAAAATTAATACTCTGCCAAATTCCCGCCCTTCTTTTTTTTGTATGGTCAATACACAAATAGAAGCAGGCATATGCAGCTGAAAAATTTGACGAATAATGGTAGGGTAGATATTATGGAGGAGGGTACGAACGAGTGATGCGCATGGATTCACCAGTTAAGGCCTAAGCTAATCTAGCAAGCAAGCAAACATCACCACTCGATCATTATCAAGCAACACCAACACGTCGCTGTCTGATCGGTCCACTGACGTGTTCCATCTCAAACCGCTTGATTACCTTCCTCTCGGCCCCAAGGAACTAAGCAATAGTAGCCGTTTTTAGTTACGACTATACCATCCTATCTTATCTGCCAGAATCGTCAAGATAAAATTAGTACCATACAGATGAAGTCTAAACTAAATGATTATGCACAGCTCTTCCTTCCTACTATAATTCGACAGCGCTTAGTAAGTTACTAGTCTCATTGGTTGATCTAATAAGTCAAAGCAAAAGCTAAAATTTAAATTTTCGAACTTGATTTTTTTTACGTTCACTTTTAAGTCGCTACGAACAAATATATAAAAGTTTTACATGCAAATTAATTTTTATTTACTAATAAACCATTTTGATTTATTAGAGAATATGGATAAACGATGGGGCTCTAAGATTTAAAGTAGTAGGGCTTATTTATCTTGGAGAAATTTTAAAGGATTAGATTCCTAAAAATTAATTCCTATGAACGTCATTTGGTTCATAAAATGTAGATATATGAAAACTAAAGAAAAAATTTATTTTCTACCAATTGTAAAGAAAAAACATAGAAAATTTTTCATCCACTCAAACCTTTTGGAAACATTCTTATGGATTGAAGTGTGCATGTATTCCTATTCCTTCACTTTTCTTATTCCTTTGTATTAAAATTCCTCAAAATAAATAGAACCATATAGATTTTTACTATTCCTAGTACTCCCATTGTATAAAAAAAAGACTATTCTAGGTCAAAATTCAAATTCAGAAGTGAGTTTTTTTTTAAGAACGGAGCGGTTAGGTTCTGTCACGCCCCAAACTAGCCCCGAACGGAGGCCAGGATAAGACGATCCAAATTAACCTGTATACCTGTACTAGTCCCAGGAAATAGCGCTGGTACAACAGGAAGACAGAATACCATAACAACAGCGGTCTCTTTATTAAGGAGTAGAATTACAGCCAAGGTTGGAACTGCGGACAGAATCCGAGTTCACAACAGCAGTACAAAAAGACGGAAGCGGAAAGGCGGAGACTGGCCCTAAGCCACAAGCAAAGCCTTGGGGAAAGGCCAAAACCCTACTACTGCTCGTAGTCTGCTTGCTCCTGGAAGAACTCTTCTTCTGCAGGGTCCACTTCTTCGTCTTCGGGAACTGGGGGGTTTAATTATATAGAGCAAGGGTGAGTACGGGAGTACTCAGCAAGTCAAGGGAATTAAGTGTTTGATGCAAGCTTCAAAGGAGAGCCAGTTATTTTTCACAGTCGATTTTAGTTTAAGACATTCGGAAACATCTAAGTGAGTGCTTCTCAACGGCACGGACGAGAAAGTGCGTCTCATCCGGCCGGAGCAGTGAAATTGTATCGATTGATTCTTGTCGACACGAAAGGCTCCCTGCCAATCGTTCACCGACACCGGCTGCTCCAATAGCCACAAGTCAAGCACGTCGGAACAAGAGGCTCCCTGCCAATCGTTCACCGACACCGGCTGCTCCAACAGCCTCAAACCAAGCACAGAAGGGATTTCTCACACCAACAGCAGTTCACAGAGTAGCCAATAAAATTACGCTAAGGAATCACCTCACATCCGCCCATGACCGTGGGCACGACTGTTCAAACAGTTTGTTAACCTCTGTAGAAGGGGTACACTTTACCCACACGACGTTACTAACCTCGAGTCACCCAGCCCGTGCCACACTGCCACGTTTGGCGACCTTGAGGCTTTCACGACAAGGCATTTCGAAAGCCGACTCAGGGTCATCTTATGCCAACGGGAGGGGTCCTACGGACCAACACCAGGTTAGGTCCCAGACCATACTGTGCCAGGAAGCCCAGGGGTCCTCCCCGACACCACCCAGACGAATCCACTTGTCCATTGGCATCAAGATTTCCCTGGCCAAGCTAGTTACTCAGCCAGGGGTGTCCCATTTCACCCATGTGGTCGTACTTGACATATGCTCGGATGTAATTCCCAAGGGATCGGTCCTTAAGGCGAGAACGGGCAGACCGTACCTCCAGTACGTCTCCCGCACCGCGAGTTTTAGAAACTCACTTTATTTTCAAGGCACTGACCCAAGTGTCGGGTTTTCCAAGCATTTTGTAAACTCAAGTTTTACCCAGTTGATCATTTTAAATTGTGAGGGGAGTCTCGATATTCATGCACGGGGTGCGAATATCGAGACCTCACCGAAAGGGGTGACAAGGAGGTTTTAGGGTATTCAATAATCAAGGAAGGTAAATGCAGCAATTTGGGGTAGGGCCTGCAGGTTGTATTGCAAACCGAGGCCAAGTGTCAAGTGTAACCTAAAGAATGCATAGTTTGCGGAATCAAAATACTTAATTTTAAAGTATAGGTTCAATTGATCAAAGGTGACTTGCCTTGCTCAAGATCTTGAGCTTCTTCCTCGAAATCTGCGCACTGCGGGTCTTCTGGCTCCGAAACTACACACGAAACGAGGCGACTCAACACAACGATAAAAAGAAGCCCTATTAATGACCACTAAGCGTGCCATCGAATAGATCTCGATTTTTGAGGAATTTTGGAAGTTGGACGGAGTCAATCGGACGAACGGTTGAGAAGATATGAATTTCTGAAGATTAAATGATTTTCTGTCTAAAGGAAAAGAAATTATTAATTCCCTGGAAACAGAAAAAGAAAAGAGGGACTTGAATTGGACTTTTATTTTGGGCGGTAGGCGTGGCCCAAAGGATTTGGCGCGGGCGCGGCCGAGCGGATGGGCCGACGCTCGAAGGAATCGGCCCACAGCCGATCGGCGCGGGAGAGAGAGGCCGATGGGCCGAGGCCGAGGGGGTCCAGAAGGCCGACGGCCGATGCGGGGAGGGAGGCCGAGTGGGTCGAGCGGGGAGGGAGGCCGGACCGGTGGACCGAGGTCCACCGCGCGGCGCTACGGCGGGGCTNGTCAGCGGCGCGGTCTACGCGGACCAAGCACGCGGAGGAGAAGAGGCCGTCGGCTCTCACGTGGCGCCTACGTGGCTGCCACGGAGGCCGGCGGGGAAGGAGGGCGAGGGAAAGGGGGCCAAGATCGACGGCGGCGGCGGCGGCGAGGCTCGGGCGGCGCAGCGCGAGCCGGGAGAGGAGAAGAGAACGCCGGAGCGGAGAGGGGAGAGAGGGAAGGAGAGCGCCCGTTCTCTCGGCACGTGCGGCGCACGTGACCGGACCGGGGGGGGCGCGCGGGCCGGGGCGGACCGGGCCAAGCCGCGCGGCCCAGGGAGGAGGAAGAGGAGCGCGAGTGGAGGCAGGCCGAGGGGGAATCGGCCCGACGAAGCAAGGGAGGAAAAGTAGACTTTTCCCGAGAGAGAGGAGGAGGAGTTTTAGGGTTCGGATTCGAAATCCGATTTCGCGGTTTTCTCCGGGATTAAGGCGAGAGGGGAAACACGAGACCTGGCACACCACAAGACTCAACCGAAGAGCAAAGCTTTCGCAAATAGGGTTTTTAGCACTTAGGTTTTTCCGCTAACGCCGCGACAAAACGGGCATTACAGGTACCAACCACAGTGTGGAGTAGTAAATGAGTCCTCTCATCCAACCTGCAGCCTGACACACAGTAACAGTTCTTCATCATCCGGAGGAGGAATAATAAGATATGTGGTTCAAAGGAGAGGCTAGACAAGGGAATTTTTTTATTTTTAAGAGTAAATTTCACAAAACTACATATATTTTGATCAAACTATCGCAAAACTACAGATTTAAAGATGTGTATCACAAAAGTATAGATTTAACACCAAATTTATCATATAACTACAGACTTAAAATATTATATCACAAAACTACAGATTTAGTGATGAAGTTATCAAAGAACTACAGATTTTAGAGTTTATATCCATATAACTATTGAGGTTACAAAAGTTATAGTTTTGTGATAAAACTGATGTTAAATTTGTAGTTTTTTGATACGATATCTTAAATCTGTGGTTTTGTGAAAAATAGGATGTTAAATCTGTAGTTTTGTGATATATGTTCTTAAATCTGTAGTTTTGTGATAGATTGATCAAAGTACCTGTAGTTCTGTGAAATTTACTTTATTTTTAATTTTATTTATTAAAATATTTACAAAAATAATTTTCTATTTCAAAAATTTACAAATCTAGTCGCCCATCGCCCTCCCCTCCCAGAGGACGATTTTTCTGACGTGGCAAACGACCGTTGGCCCTTGCCTAATGGCCGATCAACGAGGGAGGGGCATTTTGTAGCTAGCCCCTTTGCCACGGGCCGTCCTCCCAGAGAGCGATTTTTCACTGTGCGGGGGACCGCCTGCAAAAGGGCTGGGAGGACGGCTTGGTTTTTTTTTGTAGGCGGCCCTTTTGCCGCCCTCGCACAGTGTAAAAATGCCCTCTGGAAGGGCGGCAAGGGGTCGCCTACAAAAAAGCCAGACCGCCATCCTTTAAGCAGACGGCCTCCCGCACAGTGTAAAATCATCCTCTGGGAGGACGGCAAGGGGGACGCCTGCAAAAATATCAGGCCGCTCTCCCAGCCATTTTGCAGGCGACCCCCTACAGTGAAAAATCATCCTCTGGAAGGACGGCAAGGGGGCCGCCTGCAAAAATGTCAAGCCACCCTCCCAGCCATTTTGCGGGCGACCCCCTACAGTGAAAAATCGTCCTCTAGGAGTGCGGCAAGAGTACCACCTGCAAATTTTTCCTTCCCCGTTGACCCTGGCCGTCTGTCACGTCAGAAAAATCGCTCTCTGGGAGGGCGAGGGCAATGGGCAAATTTTTGAAATTGAAAATTATTTTTATAAATATTTTAATAAATAAAATTAAAAATAATAAAAATTCCTAGATGAGGTGGCCCGCCTATTCTGATGGACCAGCCTAGTACACACAGTGCAAACAACGGGCTGGGCCTAATGGGCCTTATTTTTAACTCTTTTAATTTCCAATAAATAAAAGCTGTTTCGATAAATATTTGAAGTCATACAAGGCTAAATAATTAACGAATTTTACAAAAAATATAACAAATATTGCTTTTTATGTATTATGAATTGGTTTCAAGATTACAAAGACACAGCAAGCAAGCAGAGAGAGGTAGCGAACCAACAGGCAGTAGCTAAGCAAAACTGCAAAAGAAGATGCCAGCAACCTGTAACAAGTGAGTGCCTGGAGAGAAATGTTCACGAAACTGATGCCAATGCCGGTACATGAAGATGCCAATGCGATAAAATTCTGCATGTATTATTGTTGGCAGAGTGCGTGAAGCATCTTCAAAGGCCAAATATCTGGAGCGCGTATAATCATCATATCACCGTTCTTTGTTCCAATCTTTATCATGCCAAACTCCGTCAAGCATGGAGTGCTTGAATTGACCCACCCAGGGAATCTATCCCATCTAAGTTGCCATTCCATTCAGCCACAGTTTTTGCCCTCTGCCTCTGTTGAAAATCCAAGCAAATCTCTGCAAATAAACAAAAGGATAGGTTATTGAATAACTGTTATTCCTCCGCATGTGAAAAGATGAACAAGACTAGGAAAAGCAACCAATAGTTTTGTTTTTTTTAAGAAAGTGAAAAGGCATCCAATGGTTCATTTCAAAAGAAAGAAATATCAGAGAATCATATGCATGAGGATAACTTTCAGTTAGTGGAAACGTGTTACATGTACAGAATAGTACTTGCAGCATCTAGAGATGGATCCCAATTTGTTCAGATTTACTTCAAAACCTTTAGAACATGTTGTCTCAAATTCATGTGAACATCTCATAAAAAGTAACATTTCAGAAAAAGTTTCTGCATGCTGCAGCACAACATTTACACAATGTCTAGTAAGATGAATAAAAGTTTCTCTGGGTAAGAAAGGATAAAATATTGTTCACTAAATTTCCACTGAAATTAACAAATAAAATAGAATTTCTCCAAAAAAAAGTTAATAAATAGAATATAATCTACATAACATGCCTGAGATTTCTTAAGATTGCCACACTTAACAGAAAAAATATACATTGTACATACTTGGTCCCATGTCAGCACATGATTTGAGGGTAAGCTCTTATATTAGTCAAAGGGAGAAAACAAATCAATGCTTTCTACTAGAAGTGACGAGAACAAACTGTCCATGGAACTTAGCTTTAGTTAAAGTCTAGGTAGCCAAATTATGCAAGAGATAACGGTTAGGCCGTGCGTTGCCTAACAAATTTGAATGAAGAAAGACAACTAGAGGAAACAAATAAGATTCGTTCAAATTTGTCAGAGGTAGGGTATAAGATTCTCACTTATCCTCTGAAAATGCACATCCTCCTTCGCCTATAAAAGAGGACAAGAAAACATCGCTTCTGCAAACCAGTTCCATCCCTTCCTACATTTCCTCAATATACAAGGAGCCAGGCAACAATGTCTCACCCTCAGGTCCTCCATTTCCAAGCCCAAAGAAAGGTCAAATTTCAGGATAACCATGCCAATATTATGAAGGAAGTACCAATAGGAACAAATGAGAAGTTGGGGCATGTCCAAAGGATGAAAGATGACAAGAACAAGGATGTGGATTCAGTAGCTTCAGAGTTCATCAAGCTCAAGCACAGGGGTTGGGCACTCCAGAAGAGCGCAAGCATGTATCAACCTTCTTGAATGCACCAGGGTTCCAATAGTATGGTATTTTCCACTTATGTTTCGACTATATAGGTTCTAGTTTGAATAAGACATGTTGCTTGAAAGAGCCATGGGTATCCGTCACCAAGTTATGCTACTACAGTATTACTATTTGCAATATATGAATAAGAAAGTGTTGTGTCTGTACTATTATTTGCAGCACCAATGTATGATATACTGTACCTTTTACGTTAACATGACCATATTTTAAATTGTTAATATAGCAATGTGAAACTAGACTACTATTCTTTGCGACAGGATGTGCAGCATACTTTTTTTTTTGTGAATATGAGGGCATTGTATATATACTATTAGAGTTCCAACTTATTTCTATTTGAAAAGTTACACATTTAAAAGCAGCAAACAGAACCAGGCCAGCCACTTTTGCCAAACCATGTCAAGAACAACATAGCAGGCAAGCTCTCATGGCTGCAAGCGGGTATTGATGCACAGGTCAGACAACAAGCGGGTCAGACGCTTTTGAGGAACCTTTATTCAGCCTAATGTAAAAGAAAATAGATACCTTCACATATTAATCTTCTCTAACCAGCTAAGAGGAATCAAACCTATGGACTATGTAAGCTCCTGACTTCACCTTAAGTTACAATGCAAAATTGCAAACCATAAGATGTTGATCAACAAGGTGTTCTATCCCAAACAGGAATCGAAAAGGAGCGATTGTAATCCCAAATTAATGCTAGACCATAGCAGCATATGACACAGAAAAACGATTCTGCCTGACAAAATAACTTTGACAAGCATGTTGTAGTAACCAAAGGCTCGTGAGTAGGAAATAATGTAATTATAACATAATAACCACTTACAAAGTCAAGAGTTTTTCCCTCTGATAATCGATTATATAGCATCATCTTGTATGTGGTGATAATTAATGTGATCACTGACCACCAAGGAAATATATAGCACCATTTGATATTTGGTGTTGTATCCCGCAGTATAGTTTTTTAGTTAATCTATCAATTATCAAGTACTACAAAGGCAGACCTGAGAAAGAAAGACTATAACATTATGGCATAGTTTGGGAGCAAACTATGGAGTTTTTATCGCTAATGATAGTTGAGGCAAGGATTTAAATTCTGCTTTTCAAAAAAAAAATCTCCAGACTTGGCTAGAGTGGCCAATTACTGGTCAAATATAAGCCATACCTTTTCGTCTCGGCTTTTCTTTTGAATAACGACATCTAATAACAAATACAGAAATGATATATTCTTTCTGGTATTCTCTGCTCATGGTGGTGGTATCGACTTCTCTTAATATGTGCAGGCAACATTACTGGTACTATAGTAGTATTACTAGAATAATTTTCACTGTACATTTGCCAAAAAAATGTGCACATGTGCTTTAATTTCAATGGTAACTTTGGGAAAGACCATCTGCGTAGCTGCAATGATACTGTCAACAGTGAAAAGAAACAAGTGTGGCACAGGAAAGCTAATTCGGCAAAAATATCCTTCTTAAATTTAATATCATGTGGCAACTATCACACCATGATTACTAAACAACATCTAGTAAGTATGAAAAGGTAGGTTCTTGCCGTAATCTCACCAACAATTTCTTGCACTTCATCAAGCAGCATTCTCACTTTCAACTTTTATTGATTCAAACAACTCGGTGACATCAGGATTCTTGCGGATATGGAAAGGGCATTTATACAGTAAATCCTGAGCTTCTGAATATCTTCCCTCTGTGAAAAATGACTTGAAAACATGAAGATAGGCAGTGGGTGATGGGTACTTGTTATTCACTGTCAAGGCCTTGAGAAACTGCCTTGCATCGTCAAATGTCCCGTACTTGGCGATGTGAGTAGGGAATGGGTCTGCAAAAGGTGGGAACTTGCGTGCTTTCATTGATCTCAGGAGACCCAGAGCCTCCTCAAGTTTCTTTACCCTCAGCAATTCACCAATTATATGCTTGTAAGTGCCTTGCCAAGGGCTTAAGTTGGCCTTGTCCACCATCTCAACAAAGAAAGCATACGACGCATCAATCTTGTCATCGCTACATAGACCTTTCACCATTACATCCAACAAAGCCGCATCTGCTTCCAAATTCTTCTCAACCATCTCCGTAAAGTACTGCAGGGCCTTTTCCACCTCCCCAGCCGCACAGTGACCTTGGATCAACATGGTCCAAGTCTTTAAGTCTGGCGCACACCCTTCAGCCTCCATTTCATCAAGCACTTTGCGAGCCTCATCAAACCTGTTTGCCTTGCAGAGCCCAAAGATCAGTTGGCTATACGTAATATTGTCTGGCTGATGACCTTCGCCTTTCATCCTCTTCATGATCTCGGCAGCCTCATCAAACCTCCCATTACTCGTCAGCGCCCTATGGATGCCATCAAAAACATCCTTCGTCTTCAACTCCCACACTGCCTCGAACTTCCTAACCACGCGATAGACCAGCTCAAGGTCCGGTGAAGGCCCCAGAGCAATGCGCCTGATGAGCACAGGACCGTCCTGCTTTGATGGCTTGTATGGACCATCCATCATGAGCTCATAGAGCTCCACGGCCTCCGTCAGCATGTGGCGCTTCTGGAACTGCCTTGAGAGCTTCACATAGGTGTCGATATCGACATGAATCCCGTTGGCCTTCATCTCTTGGATGAGGTCCCAGAACTCCCGCATGGACTCCTCTCGCCCGAGCACCCTCACCATGGCATTGTAAGCCACCGAACCGTGCTTGTACCCAATCTGACGCCCCGCCCACCTGAAGAAGGCTAGAGCCTTGATCGGATGGTCCCTCACCTCCCGGAGCACCCTGGCCACGGCGGTCTCCGTGAGCGGCAGGTCGACGCCCTCCAGCTTCTTGTCGAGCTCCGTGCTAGCCTCCGAGTCCGAGCCATCCTCGAGGCCACGGACGGCGTCGGCGGCGGCGGAGATGGGGGTTCCACCCTTGGCGTCCTCCTGGGCCTTGGCGTAGTGGACGGTGAGGGAGGCGTAGTGGGCGGTGAGGCTGGCCTTCTTGAAGGAGGCGAGGGCGGCGAGGTAGGTGCCCTGGTCGATGGAGTGGCCAGCGTCGTTCATGTCGCGGAGGAAGGGCCAGAAGTGGGAGTGCGCGGAGGAGGGGTGGGAGGCGAGGGTGCGGAGCATGAGGTTGTAAGCGGCGGAGCCCAGCGGGTGGCCGCCTGCCTGGGAGCGGCGGAAGAAGGCGAGCGCAACGGAGGGGTCCTTGGAGAGGGTGCGAAGGGAGTAGAGGACGGATTCCGGGGTCGGGCGGGGGCGGGGCGGTGGCGGTGGAGAAGAGGCGAAGGGGGAGGAGGCGGCGGAGGTGGGAGAAGGCGGTCGGCGGCGGCGCCATCTCTGTTGGTGTTGGGGTTTCTCTAGGGCTTTTGGTGACTGGAGTAGTCAAGGTGCTCGACGAAATGGGGAAGAAGGCAGGTGGAGGTGGAGCCATCAAGATGGGCTGGGCCGCTCATCAATGCCCGTTAACAGAATCTTAATTGGACCTAGGCCCATTGTGAAGCCACTAGCCTGAACTTGGGACTTTTTGGCCCAGTTGGAAGTTGGACAAACATTTCTCATTTTCGGAGAAAACGGTTTTCTGAAGAAATTCTCACCACAATCATCGGTCAATGATATTCGTGGAAATTGGTGCGTTCTGAACATAATCTGTTGGTTTCAGACGTGATTTATTCGATCCGATCTTGGAACGAAAAATTGTTCTAGCTATGGTCAACATAAAGCAGTTTTCTTTTTCTATGATACATCTTCAGAGGATAACTAAAAAAAAAGATGTAGTTCTCCAGTGTTGCAATAACAGTTCCAGAACAAATGGATTGTTCGGTTCTGAAAAAAACAAATGGATTGTCTTGTCAGCATAATTTATATATGGTGCCACTGGCCAACTAATGGAAACAAAGGAAATCAAAAGTCTGAGGAAAAGGAGTAGCATATAGCATGCATATTTTCATGGAGGCAGAAAGGAAACAAAGAAGAAAGAAAGGAGAGGTTCCTAGTTGCAGTAGTACAGACAAGGACAGCATCATGGTTAGGATTTAGGAAAAGCAATCATCTCCTTCTCCACTAATATCATGCTCTCATTGGCTTCTAACCCACTAAACAAAACCAAACCTACATCTGTCGCTGTAATCCTTTTTCTGAAGAAGAAACATATATTGGACGTAGCACACGCCGAGAAAAAAAGAAGGTGGTATGAATTGATCTAAAATGGAGAGAACTAACTGAGCTGACTCAACAACAGGTCACTTGCTACCCAATTTCTTAATATCAGAGGGGAAAAGGCACTTTTCTGAGTAATATTACTTTTTCCTTCCTTTCTCTTGTCTGTAAAAAGGATCAGAGCACTGTCATCCACTAGGCTTATACACCTGTCGAATCTAAGAACAAATCTTTCAAAAAGTTTACAAAGACCATCCTTAGATCAGTGGACCAGAAGCAGGGTTCAATGTTTTGGAATGCAAAACAGATTAACTTTTTTCCCTTGAGGAGGAGAAATTTAAGAAATTTGGAACTGAAAATTTTGAAATTTGAATATCATTTTGCTAAAAAAAATTTAAGAAAACATTTTTTTTAGGCCAGAAGTACTCCTACAAGAGCACACCCTATTAACTACCAAGAGGAAAGAGCCACCAATATACTTAAGTTTTGGGAATTTTGGAAAATTGAGTCCAAAATTGTGACATCCAGCTAATAAGCGAGAGATTGGTTGAAGCTACGTGATTAAAAGAAGAAAGCAGAGCTAGGCATGGCGCTTTCTTAGTTAGAAGGATGCATGCAGTGAACAGTGGTGTTAGGTTTGAGAGGTTGGAGTTGGCCACAAGTGAAGTGATGAGAATGTAATGGGACAGCAATTAGTATTAGCATTAGCATGACCGACTAAGTTGGTTCACTGGTTATTCTAACCAAGGACAACACAAGTCCATGTCCATCCATGCTTTCTCTGTCAAGTGACTGGACAACTTTTGTGGACAACATGGCCTTCTTTTTTAATTTTCTTCTTCGATTCAAGGAGGACAATTCGCATTGCATTGGGAAAGCTACGCATCATTAAACTATGTTTGTTGTGGATTTTGTACTTTGTGCATCGAGTTTGATCTGTGTTATAATATTGTCCAGAAGATGGCAGGAATCTTGGCAGAAACAATATTATACTCCACATGTAGCTCTCCGAATAATTCCTGGATAGTTTTCTGCTAATTCTTTGTCCATCTTTTCTTGATTAAGTACTCTTTGCTGATGTTTGAGTGAAGATCAAGCACACTATATCTTGAATGGATGCTCTCATTACCCAGACTTCGAGGAATTAATGGCAAAGCTCAAACAGATGGATGATCTGAAACAGTGAAACCTGAAAATAGGCACAGTTACATCAGAGAGATGAAAATGATCATCTTGACAGTGAAACAGGTAAATCTCCTCGTGTTATGTTGAGTAAATAAATATCTGCATCTGAAAACAGGTAGGACAATTAGTGGATAAGATCTAATAAAATCTCAAGAGTAATATATGCCACAACAATCAGACAAATCAGAAAGATGAACAGTGGGCCAATGAGGAAGATATAAATTAGGCAGATCATTATTCAGACAAAAAGGTGTCTAGCAACTACATAAAACTTTCTCCTTGCAAGAGTTGAAGAGGAAAAAATTAAAGAGAGAGCACTAGCAGATGCAATGCACATCACTGTCTCTTCAATTGAATCGAGTGGCCACAGCTGCTTCCCTTTTAATTTCTGTACAGGGCTGGAGTGGCTGCAAAGTCCAGAGGCAGTAGCTTTCTGCGCATAAAGTTGGTCGATCGAGTGAGTACATTGAGGAATAACAATAACTCCATCTCATCTCATGAGATGGCTGGCTTCCACCAACAACCATACACCACGCACGGGTAGCTTTCAGGCTCGATTGCTGACTGGAAAGATACTCAGTACACACTGCATCTCTAGTATTCATCACATTAATTAACTCAATTGTGGCAAGAAGAATTCATCAACTTCTCCTTTTGGTACTTAGCTGTTATAATATATTCATCAGTCTTGTAAAACAAATTTTAGTATCAAGTCCTTGATGATATACCGTCCAAAGCAACCTGTTGCACTTTGGGACAATAGGACGGAACTGAACAGTTGAGCCATGTGGGAGACAAGTGCAAGTAAGATCCTACTTGGCATGTGAAATCCAAGAAAGTTGCTATGAGCTACATATAACAAGAGAGATTAAGATTAAGTCGGTTCTTATAATTTATCTGATCAGAGTTTCGTGCAATGCTAAATATCCTTTAATCCGTGTAAACAACAAAATCATTATTCGGTGACCGTCTGATTGTAATCCCTTTTTGGGTCAGTGGTCGAATCAGCTGTCATTGTTTTTGGCTGAACTCATGAAAACAACTCCTTCGTAGGGAAGACAATTCCTTGAACCACACGCAGCCATGAGCTTTTCTTTTTCTCTATATACCTAGTCATCAGCTAGTCTACTTTATGCAATTTCTTTTCTCTTCTATTTCTTTAAGCCACCAATAATACAAAACATTTTATTTATGTGGACAGAATAGGGTACCCTTGGGAGCCATATATATGCAGGGAAGAGGCTAAGGAGAGCAACTCCACTCACTTTGTGTTTCACTTGCTGCCTTTCAGTTGCAAAGCACAGCTGTTCTCAAGCCTGCCTTGTAGCTAGAGTGATTAGAAGAGAAGGGAAGCAGTGGAGTTCAGGTGCAGGTTCAGGTTCAGCCATGGAGGTGGAGGCTTCCTACAGCTATGGCTTCCTTCCTTCAGGCAGGCACCAGCCTTATGCACCCCCTCCTCCCCACCCTGCAGGTATGCTTGCTTGATCCATGGATGCAACCATGCATTCTTGCGGCACTTCTACTTCTTGTTCCTACAGTTTTTGAATGAATAGTTTCTGTTTGTTGCTTCATCTCTTCAGCCAAACTTTGCTATCAGATTGTTCTCTGCATCTGTATTGTGTTGTAACAGATTCATGTATTCTTGTTGCACTTTTACTTCTTGTTCCTGAAGTTCTTGAATGAATAGTTTCTGCTTATTGCTTCATCTCCTCAGTCAAATTTGCTATCAGACAGTTCTTTGCATCTGTATCGTGCTGTAAAAGCTTCATGTATTTGCCTGGCCTTTCTTGAAGAGTATAGCTATGTTTGTCAATGAATCTCTATGCACCTTTTTCCTTGAGTTTTCTGTTACTTTTTTGTGGTTGTTTGCAAGCATTGGCNTCCCCCCCCCCCCCCCCCCACAAAAAAAAAGCTTCTTTCTTGCCTTCTCGTTTACCTTGACTTATGGGAATCATTGCAAGATTGAGAAGAAAGCTGAACACCTGGCCTTTTTCTTCAATTGAAGGACTAGCATAAAAGAAAAAAGAAGTTTGATTAATGATGGCTTGACTTACAACATTTTTAACTGGTTTCTTCTTATTTGATTCAGAGGAAGGCGAATTGTGGGAGTACTTTCCATGCCCTTTCTGTTACATCGAGGTTGAGGTGCCCTTCATCTGCAACCATCTTCAGGAAGAGCATTGCTTTGACACCAGAAATGCTGTAAGAGAGCCTACCTCTCAACTTGTTTTATTTCTCTCTGTAGTTTGTTTCTTGGATGGACTAATATGCAAAAACCAGCTATCATTAATCAAAGCCTAGTCTTAATCTAACCAGTTGCTCATGATGGATATGCATCTTCAATTATGAGATAGTATCTGTATATGCAAGGGAACAATAGTACCTTTCTTGGACCACTTTATGAATAAGCAAATCTGGAGTATAGGGCCCGTGAGTAAGCAATCTTCTAGAGACTCCTAAGTCCTAATATGTTGTTGTATTTTTATTTACACGTTTCAAGGAACTGACCCTAATTTCCTCTCATAAAAAAGGACTTTTGTGAAGTATTGTAATCTCTGGATGAAATTCTTGTTGCATATTAACAAGAACTTGTGTTAGCTATTTCAAAAAACTTAGCATTGTTACTGACATATCAGACAATTAACTCTTTCATACTACAAATTTGGAACATACACAAATTGGATAAAGTTCCATGTTGAACTTGTTCCTAAACAAATGGTAAACAAGTCAATTTTATGAACTTGCTGCCCAGTCTGAAGCTGACTCGATGATTGGTTAATGGAATTCAGGTGTGCCCGTTGTGCGCCGACAATATAGGGAGAGACATGGGTACCCATTTCAGAGTTCAACACTCACATCTTCTCAAGGTGCCACTAATCCTACTTCAGAACCAATGCCAATTATATTATAGGCACAATGAATCATTCACTTCATCATCTGATCAAACATAAATCTGAACATGGCAGAGGAGGAAACCTTCTAGGCCCAGCAGCTCATGGCCTACACCTTCTAACAATTCAGACCCCTACTTTGAGGGGCCCCCACAGTATATGATGAACAACAGGGCATACCAAGATCCTGCACCTGATCCACTGCTCTCCCAATTTATCTGCAGCATGGCTCAAACTGACACTAACTCGGATAACACAAACACTGAAATTGCAGTTTCAGCAGTCTCAGATGATCAGAGGTAAGTAAAGATTTCTGTTCATTGTTCAGTAGTTCAGAACTTGGTGTTACTGGAACACTGGGCATGAATGCCAAGTAACTGATGATGCCTTCTTGTTGCAGGTTGAGTCAGCGTGTGACTCTGACTGATGATGCATCCAAGCTGGAACTCAAGGAAAGGTTGCAAAGAATCGAGTTTGTCAAGGAGATAGTCATGTCGACAATTCTTTAATTTGTTGTCTAGTGTTACTTAGCAAGTTTTAGGTATGTTTTGTGTTTTGTGAGCGCAGATGTATCACTGTCACGTATGCGCAACATCCCCTGGCTCACAGATATATTATATCTATACCATGTAATATTCTAGTAGATGAATGCATACTTTGGCTCCAAGTTTGTCATATGAATTATTATATATCTGGCAGGAGAATATGCCATATCCATACTAATACTTGGATACATAATTACATTAAAAAGAACTCCATTGTAGGAATCGTCTGTTCCAGCTGACTCAATAGCATCTTCCAGTTATGAGGTCGACTAGACAATGCTTCTGGTTGTGGTCACACTAAATAATACTTCCTCCGTCCCAAAATATTTGGAATTTTGGATGTAACAACTGTTCAGATTCGTAAGATTCGTAGTATTAAAATGTGTCACATCTAATTAAAATCCCTTATATTTTAAGACGAAAGGAGTATTAAGCTATAATAATAATAAGAAGAACACAGCATGGAGGGAAAAAAAGAGTAGAAAAAGTGAGGAGGGCTGTGACAACTCATGAAAATAGCATAGCACAGCACAGCAGGGAGATCAAACAGAAAAAATGGAATTAATAGATAGATATGACGTTTCGTATGCTCTACACGTATCATGAATATCACCATCATCATATCTAGCTTAGCTCTCTACACAAGTGCTACCATTGTATTGGGGCTAAAAAATAGGTGAGCAGATTAATAGCCTAGTGGACAAATGTTACGTTTGGCGGGGGGACACCCATCATCTCGTAATACGACTTCTCTGCCTCCGCAATTCTCGTCTGGAAAATTCCCCATTCTTTCCGGCAACGTTCCCTTACCTGAAATAGAACCACAACAAAGCTCAGTAACAAGCTTTTATGCACAATCCTGCAAGGAAGACGATTCGATAAAAGAATGTTGTTGGATGCCTACCCCTTCCCACGGTGCCCTCCCGTGCTCTGACTGCCCCTGTGAATTTTCAACAAAAGACGAAGACATTAAGCACAAACTTTTTCGGGTATCTCATTCTCTTAGATGTGATTCTTTTGATCCTTACCTGGTTCCCAAGAGAAGGAACCACTTGATGTACAATCCATTGGGAATCAACGACACCGATTTTCTCATGTGCAGGCTGCAAAGATTAAAATAATCAGCCAGACAGATGGAAATGATATGGACAAAAGCCGTAGACAAGTACGTGTGCTGCATACATCTACACATCTTCTGAGAGCAAAATCAAGACCCCATCCATGAACCAAGTCATTCTGCAAAACCAATAAGACCATCAACCACGTGAAGAGGCGGACAGATAACGGAAATCTGGTACCTATGAAAATTATGTCATACCTGAATCATATGCCATACACATCTCCATGCATCTCTGGAGAACACCGGGGCCATTATTTCAACAAAGCTGTACATCAAACACAAACAGTTAGCCCCTCTTCACATACATCAGCCACCCAAGTAGAGGAGGAAGCTACATACGCAGCACAAGGTGGAAGATGAGGTTCAGTGCACCAGCCTGGTCTCTCCTCTGTCTCCCTGTAAAAACGAATCCACAACATAAATTTATGAGATTAGAAATGAAAAGAAGTGAAGTTCTATAAATCAGTGAGTGGGCTAAGTTTTTTTTTTTTTTTTTGCCTTGCACAAGACTTCAAATTCTGAATCCTTGTTACAAGCACATTTTTAGGAGCATAGATCAAATGATGTCTCAACCTCACTAATCACTACGCATTATGAAAAAATGGATGTTTGTAGGTGACACAAACCGTACAGCTATAGCTACAGACAAAAGTTCTTCCACTTACTTGTGAACCTGGTGATCCCCTCTTCTTTTGGTCATCTGCCATGTCAATCCCCGATCTGGCTCTAAACCAGGTTGTGAGATTTCTAGCTGATATTTCTTGACAAGTTTAATGTACCTGCATTGTAAATTCTGTCAGCAGAATCACCAGATATCTGCAATTGAAAAATTGTTCAATGAAGATCGAAAGCATACTCCTCTGCGTTAAAATGCTCAACTCCAAGATCCTCGTCCCAGATAAATACATACTCATAAGATGCCACGATATCAGGGTGTAAGAATCTTTTGGCATACCACCTAGAATTTAAACAAATCAGTAATCTTTAGAATCACCTTCCAATTTAGACAGTTATAAAGGGTATCAAAGGACCAGAGTGTACCATTTCGCTTGCCTCCGGACACTAATATGTATAGCTCGCTTTGACCACTCAAATTCATCCCATTCACTCACCCGACCATCATAGTGAAATAACAGGATAGCAAAATTATCAGAAAACTGCAACAGCAGAAAACTAAAAGATTAGGCAATTGACAAGTTACAATTTCATGACGTGTTTAAATTAAATACAAAGTAAAGTGTCCAATGACACAAACATGCGCTATACAAGAAAAGAAACAGTGGTCGTTTGACTATACAACCTTTGGATGTGGCAGTACTTTCAAAGATATCTCATAGTTCAGTTTTCAAGTCCTCTAATAAATATATGTGTATATAGTTCAATTTTCAAGAATTACCTTCTTGATTGCCCTGTTTATGTTCTCTTTCTGCGAAATTCCAACAGTGAAAGTAACAAGGTACTTCGGTTTGAAGGGTAGATCCTGCAAAATCAAGTATCAGTATCAGTGACAGACAAATATGTAGCTATACACTTTGTAAGGGACATCGACACTATTTTTTAGGAACAATAAAGATCAGAGAACAGAAATTAAGACCCCTTGCCATTAGCTAACTTTGATGGAACACTAAGGTAAAAACAGAAGAGAATTCACAAAAAGCAGCTCAAATTTGTATGGTCAAATCATCAGTAGATAGCAGCATGCATTAATTGCATGAAAACAACTAATACTGAAAAATCGGTGCAAGAACATAAGAAGTTATTTCAGAAAAAAGCTGTGAGAACTGAGAAGAATATGGCTTTTTTTCTCTTTTTAGGCGGAAATATAGCATAATCAAGTGAAAAAAAAGAGAGGAAAAAATAAGAGAAAGCATCCGAGAAACCAAACATATCCTGAGAGGAATGAGAGCTGATATGAAACATACAGTGAATACATGAATATTACCTCATCTGGGTTTCCCCATAACCTGCGTGGATGAAAATCGGACTCTGGTACAACAATACCAGGTGCCAGGCTCTCCGCTCCTCTGGGGTTTGTTGGTACATAAATCTAGAAAGTTATCAATCAATAGTGGTGTCAGAATAACAAATATATCAAAAGGCAAAAGGTTGGTCAGAAACAAAACATAATTCTCCTTGATGCCGTCATTTAGAGGAAAAGTAATGTATTCTTGCGCGATAGAAAAAATCGGGGAAAGAATATTTGTTTGTGGTGCATCACTCAGTTGTAGGATCAAAGCAAACACACCTTCATGGCAGTGTCTGAGCTTGATTCAGTATCATTTCCCTTTGCATTCCTAGCAGTTGTCCAAGCATGATTTAGTATAGCTTGAGCTGTCAATGCTGAGTTCTTGTCTTCTATGTACGAAACAATACTAGATGGAAAGTGAAGCTGCAATATATGCAAAGAGCAACATGTTAAAACTCTTCAAAGGAAACTTACATCAGTGCAGTGTATTGATAAGCCATGTCCATACCTTTGTTATGCTAACTGCTGGGAACGAAATTCCAATAAAGAAACCTAACATCACCCCAATAATTGTTACTACAAGAAGCCTCATGCTTCCGTTGGGTTTGCGAGGTGCACTGCATGAGCGCCAAGATAAGGATCAAAACGAAGTAGCATAGCGAGGAATATGTGATAAGGAAAAGGAAGAAGAGAGACAAACCTGCGACCAACTATTGGAAGTTTGGCCATAGTTTAGTATACTGGTACAAGCATAGGAGATGGAGCCTCGTGAGTGCAGCTTCTACGCATTGCGCAACGAGAACATAACAGTGCTAGCTGGAGTCGTATATACACCAACGGAAGGAAGGCAAACCTGAAGGACAGCAGTATATAATAAATCAAAACAAAATGGATGTAGTTGCATAACAGGTTACATGAACCAAAAGAGAATTGTTAGATTTATAATAATAATAATAATAATACCATCAATCAAGGGGCAAAGCCTTTGCGAGTGGCAACTAGGCTTTTGTAGGTTGGAGTTTGTTAGTGGGAAGGCCTTGGGCTTTGGTTGTAAGGCATGGAAATTTGAGGTGCGCAAGGGAGATCCCGAGTGGAGTTAAAAAAGGTGGGTTCTTGGAGGGGTACTTGTAGTAATGGTAGGGGAACGTACAGAGTAGACAGTGGGTTTCATCGTTTATAATTAAGGCAAGAAGTGGGTTAATAACGATGCAGAAAATAGAAAAGCTGTGAACTGGCGACCAACTAACCAACCAACCTAGTAACAGGAATCAGTTCATCCTGTCTGTCGAGGCATCTCCCACTTAAGTAAACATGGGGGAAAAGACACGCTTTTTTTGGGGGGTGGGGGAACAAGAATAACAGTTGTACTGTCTTTTTTTTTCCCGTTTGCGAGATAATCCCGTAAATAGTCCATATAGCGCAAGAAGAAGAAGAAGAAGAAAAACTGGTTTTGGAATCAGTGGATGCGAAGAGAGAAATTGGGAATCTGCAGGCGTGGGTGGGGGTGGGGCAATTGCAATTTGGTACAAGAAGAAGAAGAAGAAGAAGATGGGGGGGGTACGTACCTTGGGTGGTGGAATCGCCGCGAGGGCGAAACCCTAGAATCTGTGAGTCCAATCCGCACTAGTGCGGGTGCGTGCGTGAAGGAGAGGGAGAGGGAGAGGAGCAGCACGGCAGTAGATTGAGGGGAGGGAGGGGTTGGCACGCAGTATATGCAGGCAGATGAGGTCGATGAGATATGGGGATGGGATTGCAGGGGAAGACCAAGACGAAGAGCAACAAGACGACGACGACGACGACGAAGACGACGATGGCCGATGGCGTGCCTGGTCCTCAACGCCGGCCCGGACCCAAACCCCCACGCGGCTTCCCTTTCCGACCCGACGCCGGGTAATGCCTGGTTGGTTGCGGCGTGCCAGCGTGTCCCCTCAATCTGCGGCCATAAAATAGAAGGCCACGCTGTCTGTCGTGTGGGCCCATCAATCGTCTTCTGCTTGCTGTCTTTGTGCACTGTGTGTCCTCTACTAGTCAACGGTCAGCTCATCCGCTCACAGCCTCACCTTCTTCTTCTTTATTTTTTCCTTACATATTTTTGAGATTACGTTTCGCTTCTTTGCTTGCTTCTCCACGGTGATGTAGATAGTTGAAGACTCACACGTAGTACGTACTTGCTCGATGCCAAACTTTTACTTTTTTATAAAATTTTATATATAAAAATATTAAAAATTAACATTAGATGATCGATGTACGTACTGCTGGCAGGATGAAATTAATTAGTAATTAAAATGCACATTTACTTAGTTGCCTTAATTCAACTCTTCCGATCCTTAAAAAAAAAGCATTTAACTTTTTTTTTTACTTTTAAGATGTGATAATTAAAAATTTGTCATTTGCAGTCTATGATATGTGGAATTTATGATAAATAGTTAAATATCTTAAAAAAAAAAAGCTTGATTCAACTCGATCGTGCCTACCTACTTGCTAGGGTGCGAACGTTCTCTCTCTAGATCATCTATCCACCACACGTGTACCTATCTAATTAATTAATTAATTACATCGCTTTGATTTCGTCAACGCAACTCTAGTCTCAGGTGGACACTTACTTTTCTTCTTCAATTAATTCAACCCATACGTAATTAATAAGTAGGAGTACTGGTACGTATCCACGTACGTATGCGCGATATTCTCATGATGCAGATAGTCGCGTACACACGTACTGATCGATCGATCTCTCTCACGTCGTCTCGACTCTCTCAGGCTTTTTTTTCCTTGATTTTACCATTCCATCGATCGTTTACCAAGAATTTCCTACTGATGGAGTATGTGTGTGTGTGACTACGTACCGCTTGTTTACTGGGTACATTAATTGTTACTAATTAACAGCCTCGACTAAATTACTCCATCTGTAAAACCGGCAGATTTTTCTTTGTCCTGTGCTACCAGTATGCATGTCTTGTTGACTCCCAGAGCAACAGATCTATTAGTTACTAAACTAATTAAGCTTGCTTTGCTTGCTAGATTACGTTCATATATAATGGCTACCGAAAGAACGTATGTAACGTACATGTGCCAAACCTGGCTATATAAGTATATAGTATCTGAACAGGGTTTCAACAAAAGTACTAACCACTGCTGCCCAATTTATTCCTGTACTCCCAATTAACGATGCACTACGAACGGAGTATTATTCTATAGCGGTACAGCACTTTACACATGATGGAAGAATCTAAACAAGAGAATAGTATTACTTTTACTTGTTCTGTAACATTTCGATCAAAAGCTAAAAACTAGTTATTATTATTATGGGCCGCACAAAAGGAAAATAAAATGAGCTAGTTGGAACCAAGTATCAGGCAATAACTCCAACAGTTAGACCCGACCATAGATAAGCCAAAAAGCCAGAAAAGAAAATTTGACTCTATCTGTTAGATTAGCCATTAAAGCCCAAAATCAAAGGTCATTTATATTGTGTGACTAAGTCTAGAATTGATGAGGATAGAGGCACCTTTATAATTGTTTGTCTAGTGGATCGAAGAATGAAAAATATTTAAGGGATGAAAATGCAAAAGTGCCTTACAAATGGGCTGACAGAGCCGCTCCATCTATTCTCCATAGAAACGTTTCGAGAATTTTTTTTACTCTCCTTAAATGTGATGTATGACACGTGGTCCAATCAAAACCAATACAATCCGCCGGCTTGAGGAGTGATTACTTTTACTTGTTTTGCAAGAGCAAGTTTTATAGCGAAGGTGAATGTCACCTCTAATTTAAACTATGTCATTTATTTATTAATTAAGATATAACAAGTACAACATATCACATCTAATACACAACCTTCAATATTAGTTCACTCTTACACCATCTTACATTTTTCTTGAAAATTGTGTGGAGGTTGTTTTTTTGCATGATGGGTGACTCATTCTCTCTCTTAACTTCTTCCCTCCCCCTCATCGTCTAATTCTACGTGACAAATTTAGAGGCAATATATAGAGGCTTACAGTACTAGCTCTAACATTTCGATCAAAAGCTAGTTATTATTATTATATGGGCCAAGGAAAAAAATGATCTGGTTGTGGGCTCCAATGTGGTCGACGATGATATATACCAGCCCATGGGCTGACTTTTGGACCTTCTTTTTGGAGTGTAGAAGAACAATTTAGGCCCAATTGGTTCTCAAAAGTTTAGGCCTAATTAGTTCACTTGCGCTTTTCTCTTTTATCCTCGTCTTAGCGGTGAAGTAAACCATATGAAATGGATTATATATTGCCAGAAAAAAAACACGTGAAGGATAAAAATTATGTCTCTCTGAAATTAAGTAAGTGCTTTTCACATGTGCAGTTTGCTTCAGATGCATGCCTGCCTGACACTTCTTCAAGCTAGCTTGCTTCTAGATGATATATAATGCTACTAGCTGAAAGAGTAAGAGCCCAGCGTTCATATGCATGCTTAAAAGCAAAGTTTAGTTCTTCAGAGACCAAATCATCCAAGATGCTAACCATGTCTTAAAGCTCTCGCATGGTTCATATATCCTTCAGTTCCTAGCCACACCACCCCTGCAGCATGTAGCACAGTTGATCTATCGATCGATCGTATCTTTGCTTTCAAGCAAAATTAACAAACGATCTAAGAAAGAAAGAAAAGCTAAGCTATATATATACATGCATCCTCTCATCTCTACCATGCACAGCAGCAGCAGCAGCAGCAGCTTGTACGTCTTCCTAGTAGCTTGCAATATATCCGGCCGGCCAACAATGGCGGCTCCAATGAAGAAGCTTTCCCTCGCTCTGCTCCTCCTGCTCTGCGGCGGCGTATGCGTAGCCCTAGCCCGGCCCAGTGACTTCTCCATTGTCGGCTACTCCGAGGAGGATCTGGCCTCGCACGACAGGCTGATGGAGCTGTTCGAGAAGTTCGTGGCCAAGTACCGCAAGGCCTACTCGAGCTTCGAGGAGAAGCTGAGGAGGTTCGAGGTGTTCAAGGACAACCTCAACCACATCGACGAGGAGAACAAGAAGGTGACCAGCTACTGGCTGGGGCTCAACGAGTTCGCCGACCTCACCCACGACGAGTTCAAGGCGGCGTACCTCGGCCTGATCAGCGCCGACGATCTGCCGGCGAGGAGGAACAGCAAGGAGTTCTTCAGGTACGAGGAGGTTGACATGGCGGGTTTGCCCAAGGAGGTGGACTGGAGGAAGAAGGGGGCGGTGACGGAGGTGAAGAACCAGGGGCAGTGCGGCAGCTGCTGGGCGTTCTCGACGGTGGCGGCGGTGGAGGGGATCAACGCCATCGTCACCGGGAACCTGACGGCGCTGTCAGAGCAGGAGCTCATCGACTGCGACACCGACGGCAACAATGGCTGCAACGGTGGGCTCATGGACTACGCCTTCGCCTACATCGCCGCCAACGGCGGCCTCCACACCGAGGAGTCCTACCCGTACCTGATGGAGGAAGGCACCTGCCGCCGCAGCAGCACGGAGGGGGACGACGACGAGGCGGCGGCGGCGGTGACCATCTCCGGCTACGAGGACGTGCCGAGGAACAACGAGCAGGCGCTGCTCAAGGCCCTGGCCCACCAGCCCGTCAGCGTCGCCATCGAGGCCTCGGGCAGGAACTTCCAGTTCTACAGCGGGGTATCAACAATTAATCAATGTTTTCTCTTCAATGTTTAATGAAATTTAATCGTAGTAATAAATTGTTTAGAATAATAATTCATTAATTTGCCATATTGCCTTACATGATAAGAATTGAAATGTTGATTAATTCGTCAGGGTGTGTTTGATGGTCCGTGCGGCACGCGGCTGAATCATGGTGTGACGGCTGTTGGATACGGGACAGCGCCCACCAAGAGACACGATTACATCATTGTGAAGAACTCGTGGGGGTCACATTGGGGTGAGAAGGGGTACATCCGGATGAGGAGGGGCACCGGCAAGCACGATGGCCTCTGCGGCATCAACAAGATGGCCTCCTACCCAACCAAGAACGCATAAATCAATTTCATCCAAGGATACAAATAACAGATCAGAAGACGACTCTCTTAATTCACTCTGCTTGCAAACTTGTTATCTCGCCACTTCCAACCGTCTCTCACTCGTGTATTCATTGTTATCCTTTGTTAATTTCCCTCCACATTTCATATTTGTTAACTTGTTTTCCATTCTTTTTCCTCGCTGAAATTTTAAGAACTACTAGGATTGTCTCTCTGTTTCTTTGTAATATTTAATAACAATCCAACATAATCGGTGGCTAATTAGGGGTTGTCACAAATTCGCCAAAAAACAAAAAACAAACTCGACCAAAGTAGCCTCACTCTCTCTTTTTTTTCAATCTTTGGATCATCCTTAGTTTTGGTCTTGTTCTAGTTTGCTTTTCAGTTTTTGTTAGTTTTCCATCTTTAAAAACCGAAAAATCAACCTTCCTCCCACATCGATCTTCATCTTACACTGTCTTTGTCTTTCTTGTTGCTTAAAAAAACATAAAAGTTTTCGGTTACAATAAAAAGGGAGATGCCCAAATTTGATTATTTAACCATGTATAAGGTCGATGTTGGGCTGATGAGATAACAACTAAGTGGAGCATAATAAAGCTAAGTTATGTATGATATCCGAAAAAAAAATAGGAGATAAATAGAGCGAAATGAGACAGAGGTCATAATAGAGCAAGTGGTACTTGAGGAGGAGTGAGTGATGGTTGCATAGGATTTGGGCGGACTTGGCAGGTTGGCTATCATCTAGTTTATACGTTGGGTAAAAAAAATATAAATCAATAAAAAAGAAGCAATTATTTTTGCTCATTTTTCTCTTTTACGTGAATAACTTTTGGTGGTAGCTGTTCAGAAAGCGAATTTGAATTTCCAAAGGACTCTATAAACCGTGTATAACTTTAAACCAATTGCCCACCACTACTCCTGTTGGACAGAAAGCATCAAGTACAGTAGTACCGTATTTGTATTAGAAGACAGACAGGGTATTGGTGTACTGTATTGCTAGCAAGGGAGGGCCCACATGGTGGTTGCATACGGATGGGATCCCAGAACTAGTTGCGGTTGTTGTTGGTGAAACAAGCAAGTGAAGTGCCCCTACCCACCAACCAAACTGACTATGACTGGTGGGCCCTTCGACCTACTCCCACTACAGCATCCTCCCTACTCTACTCCTCGATCCTCATTCGCGATCTCCATCTCTTCCCCTCTCTCTTTCTTTCGTCGTTGGATCCAAAGCTCCCTCCTCCTCGCGCTCCTCTTCTCGCCTCGTCTCATCTCATCTCAATCTCTTGGGAGTTGGGAGAGAGAGAGGAGCAGTAAGAGGAGGAGTTGGAGGGCAAGATCGATCAAGATCAACATGTCCAACAACAAGGTGCTGACCCTGGAGGAGGTCTCCAAGCACAACACCAAGGACGACTGCTGGCTCATCATCGGCGGCAAGGTCTTTTCCCTTTTCTTCTCCTTTTATCTTCTCTCTCATCTTTTCTTTTCTTTTCTTTTGATTGCGAAAGAAGAATTTAGTCGTTGTCGATCTGATTTTCTTCGAATCCCTGGATTCCTCATTCTGTGAGGATGCCGTACTAACGAGTCGTACGATCTTTATTGGATGGAAATGGATCAAGATCTGCCAACAGACAGCCAAAGTTTCAATTTTTATGTTGCTCTTCATCTCTGGCAAGAGATCTTACTAGTGGTTTACAGTAGCCCACCTACCAGTCTGCCACAGTGATCAAAGTTTTCGCTAGCATATGCAGACGTTTTGTTTTGTGGATCCATCCATCTTGCAGCCAGGTCTCTAATTCTTGTTCATATCTCTCTCATCACTGCTGATGACTAGCATTCCCAATTATTGCCCATGGGGAATTTGTCTGCTTAGGCCTTTAGGGTGTATAGCTCATGAATTGTTTGTTTCTGAATCACATCTAATCAGATCCGAGCCTTAATTGGGTGTGAAATTAGCTTCAGTCAATATGATTGTATCAACATGTTCTCAACCCTTCACTAAGCCGGCTTGCTCAGGTCCGGGAAGTTGCCTTGTGTTTATCTCGTGGTCACTTTACACTTCTGTTCAGGAAACCTCACTACACCAAATGGACTAGCATAGCGCTTACCTGTGTTATTCTCTCTCTATCTCTCTTTTTCTCCTCAATAATTCACTACTAGTATGAAACACGGTCTTGCTGGGAACTTTTATAGTGACAAAGTTTTCATCAGTGTGTGGCTGTGGCTTTCCAGATAGGATAGGATAGCAAACATCCCTCATAAATGAGCCTATCCCGAGTTCCCAACCTTACTTTTTGTTGACAATTTCCTGCTGCACGTATTTTTCTGTAATGTTCCTGAACATCTTCTCTTAACTAGTCATTTTCATGGAGCCTATATAAGAATGTGCTCACTAGTCCTTGTATAAATATTTTGTGATTTAATGCCAGAAACTGTTCTTTGTAATCTAAATGTGCAGCTCTTGTTGTCATCTTTTATTCCTTCACAACTCTGTTAATATATCAAACGCTTCTGAATAATGCGAGATCTTTTACTTCATAAAGCCAAGGAAAATCTGTTTTGCTTACTTCTCTATTTCCAGTTCAACCATATGGACAAGCCTGTTCAAAATATGCTCAGACCTTTAGGGAGCTTATATGTTCATGTATATGTCAGCGTAACTCTTGACTCTTTGAACATGATGTTAGCTGATCAAAAGATACGTATTTTTTTCAACAAACTGTTCTATAAGACAGGTTGTTAGGGTCATTTGCTCATTTTTATACACTGAAATGAGCTTGGTTATCGTCGTTTTTATATTGGCGAGGCCTTATATGGTGAAAAAAAATTCCCCTTTACACAAATCAAACTCATAGAAGTATTTGTTTTGCTACTGCAGGTGTACAATGTGACCAAGTTTTTGGAGGATCACCCTGGAGGTGATGATGTCTTGTTGTCTTCAACTGGTAAAGCCCCATTGCTGCATTGCATACTTGTTGGTCCGGTCGATAAGGTTTTAGGAAATTTGATTTCAGCTTACAAAGGTACTTGAATATTGCAGCCAAGGATGCTACCGACGACTTCGAAGATGTGGGGCACAGCACCACTGCTCGGGCAATGATGGTTGACTACTATGTCGGTGACATTGACGCAACCACGATACCCACCAAGGTGAAGTACACGCCCCCGAAGCAACCACACTACAACCAGGATAAGACACCAGAGTTCATCATCAAGATCCTCCAGTTTTTGGTTCCCTTGGCGATATTGGGATTGGCTGTTGCTGTAAGGATCTACACCAAGTCGGAGTCTGCTTAGAATTGTTGTCAGTCTTTCAAAAGGTCAAGAACTTAATAAGTTAGTGAGGATCCAGAGGATTGCGTATTTTGTACCAGCATGGTCTGTCATGGTTTGTTATGGTTCTAAGACTAATACTGGTAAAATGTGACTAAATCAAATGGATATTTGATCCTATTTTCCATGGTACTGATGAATGTTCCAGAATGGCTGATCTAATTTTATGTCATTTTGTGTACCTTGCTCAGCTCAGTTCCTACTCCCTAGATATGCTTATGGATGTATCTGCAGCATTACAGATTCTGTACTGTCAGATAATTTCAGCCTAATGACGTTTGCATTCATCTACTTTAAACTGTTTTTATCTAGGTCGCATCAAATATGCCCAACAAAATTGCTCAAAAAAGTATGTACAACAAAAGGAATCATAATCATTTTTGAACGGGAGGGACTCTTAACAGAGAGATGTAGGATGATAACAACAACGATCTGCAGATCTCAGTGCCAAGTGCATCAAGCAAGCAACGATTCTCAGGCACATGTGTAGAATGATAACAACGATTTGCAGATTTCAGTGCCAGGTGCATCAAGCAAGCAACAATTCTCGGGCATATGTTGGACATATTAAACACACCCTCGAGTCTTGAACTGCTAAGGGGATTACCCAGCCTACAGAGTTTTTAATTGTTAATATAAAACCTAAACATAGTTAACAAGCCACTGTTAGACGATAACAAAAGTAACTTTCCCAGCTACAATCTGAACTTAGCAAACTATAATGCTCACATACTGATGCGTTGTCTCATTTGTCAAAAAAAATGCACATATGTGAGCATAATGTGTAATCAATTATAAACAGATATGAAATATAAGTGCATTCTGACGACTTCTTGCATGGGCTGTTGCTGAAGGCCAGGAAATGTCCAAGATCTGACAGATGAATTGATGACCCCGCAATGAAGAAAGAACACTGACATGAAGAATTTCCTGAGCTTTGCTCCACTAGAAAGCAAGGGTCCTTCAGTCTTCAAGGCCTTTAGCAACATGACACTGTTCTTGATGACATCTTCAGAGAACAGCATTCAGTGGATTCCTGAAACGGGTTCATGTCAGGTCACGATAGAAATAAAAACTTATGCCAGTTCGAACTGAAACAGAGTCACAGTTTTCTTTTAAAGAAAGAAACTAGGCCATGAATTTCGATGAGCATAGCGCCATGATTCCAAATAAATTCCGCAGTTCAAGTTTTGGACTATTTCATGTTATCTTGTTTGTGTCTTGTCTAGGCTCACAACACCAAAAGTTACTTTGTAGACATAAAAAGATGAAAATGATGTGTTTGGCAGATTCTTTTGGTCCTTGTTCCCCAGGAAGATTGGAATTTAAAATGATGTGGACAATTTAATCCACTAAAATATGATAAATCAACTAATATGTGAAAGGTGAAATAGTTTATTTTGGTTGCATCTAAGACAGGACATGGACAATCATTAGCGTGTTTCCCCTTCATCTTCATATAGTGGATACTGTACCACGAATAATTTTATCTTGGCCAATGCTATTGCAATATGTTTAAGATTTGATTATTGAGATGAAATTGGAGAACTACAAGTGAAAACTTTGTCCAGGAAATACATAGCATCCCCTAAAATAAATATCATTTCTAAGTAATACTTGCATGTGTTAAGAGTAAAAGAAATACATCTTATTAAAATAGATCATCAGAAACACATGCCATTCAAAAAGGAAATCAACAATCTATTCACTGTATCAAGTAGCCTATAGCAGAAAGTTGCATTGTCTGAAGGTTCTTAAGGTACCTGGACTGTAAAATTCTAATGCCACTAAAATTTACTGAAAGGAAGCAGCATTTTGTATCAAAAGACCAAATTTTCAACTAGCAAACTTCGGTAATAGTGAAAATGGGTTCAGGTAAGAGAAGCTTAACAAAATCTGCATGACAAAAGCTAGGTGCCAAAATCTGCTACTCTTAAATGCAGTGCATTGAAGGAAACTTAAAATATAGAAAGTACACTTTAACTTCTTTCATTACATAACTCGCAAACTTATCCATGTCATAGTGTGAACTCTAGGAACTTGAATTCCAATTGATTCAGAAAATTAAAGTAGAATGATTATTTGTTCTAATTCAGTCTCTAATATTTTATTCGTGTTTCACTGTATTAGAATGTAATTTCTTCCATTAGAAATGTTCTCCATGTTTGTGTCCAATGATGACGTCAGTATACCCAATGACCCAGAACTGGATCAGCACAGGCATCAGGACCACCTGGTGACCAAAGTTAGAGATGGGTCCTGGAATATTCAGTTAGTTCATTGCTTACTTATCATATAAGGCAATACAGTGATCACTCTCAAGTTCCTTGCACACCTCCACCTATCCCTCTACTCACCATGATTCCAGGCCAGTGAGGCTCACGGATGAAACATTTCATCTAGGAAGTAGGAACGTGGTATTATAGCTCTACAATCCATTGTTGCTCTGTCTGTCAGTAAAAGCAGCTCCAAAATTACAAGGCCTGATCAACATTTTGGAATGGGGAATCCTTCCAAATTTGACATTTCAATACAAAATCAGCACTCCATGAATCCAAAACAACACTACTTAAGTCTTCCCAAATTATCACTCAACATTTCCTTGGTCCTTACTGCATACAATGAATTATTGAAATGTGGAAAGCTCTAAATATAAAGGCTCAAATATTAGTTTTCTTCTGTGATACTTGGAAGTTGGAAACAATGTACACAGCATGTTTGTAACAAAACACGCTATATTACAAAATTTATGAAATGGGTGAACACTGAACTGCATACTGGATGTAAATTGTTTTTTTTTGGGGCGAGGATCATTAACTTTTTAAATTTCCAGGTTATTCAGATCATTGGAAGAAACTATAGCTTTAACTTCAGCATGACCTGTTGTTTGTGGTGTTTCATTCAAGAAGTACCCTTATAAATTATACCATGAAATTCTTTCACTCTATTTTCCATATAAACTGAAATTTTTTATTCCAATCCATGGATTTCTGGCAAGGTCACTCAATTTCCAAACAACTAGGGACAGAAACACATAATCAGTCATGCACTTTATGAGGTGACATGGCTGAATAATAATATCCTATATAAAATGGATTCAGACATTAGGTATGTTTCAACTTGTTCTGTTGTAACAAGTGATACTGAGAATAGTGGCAATAATACAATTTGCAGAATCTAGCTCAGTAATACACATTAGAACCACTGATGATGGAGAGGTTGGGCGTGTGCTCACTGTATTCAACTATTGATGTAGGAGGTAGCTGACCAATACAAATCTCATGCACTGTGGACAGAAGAGGAAATAATTCTTGCCACCCTCGATAAGTCAAGACTTCATAAACTTCTTTTGCTGTGGACACTCCCTGCAAGTGAAACTAATAAAGATTAGATGCACTAAGAAGGCAATGGGTTCACCATGTTTGCTTGGTTCCAGATATTTGCTTACCTGAAGTTTTTGGCCATGTAGCATCTCGGCCTCCAACTCATCAAAAGACCTGTAAGAATGATGAAATAACATAGTTATTATGTAATCATCACACGACAAAGAAAAAAAAATGTTTGTGAAAACTCTTTAGTATAGGCCATCAACATCGACATACTTTGTTTTTTGATTCTCTAACAAAGTGAAAGTATAGAGTAAAACTACTAAAAGACGATATGTATGTTTTAGACAAGAAACCTTTTGCCACCATTTCGTGCAAAGGCCTCAGCGACTCTTCTGTTTCTCCCACCAACTGCCATGAAACACTCATCTTGTCAGTGTTTGTCAGCTCAATGGTCAAATGAGAACAATGAGATACATACGGCATGTAGTTATTACGTCAGCCACACCACAGCTCTCAAAGAAAGTGTTGTCTCTGACTGTAGGGGACAGAAGCTTAGAGAAAGCACGCATTTCCCGCAAACCAATCCTCATTATTGCAGCCTGACAAATAGATAAAACAGGTCATTAAACTCTATGATACAATGAAAATTCTTCTCTGTTATGTTTTCAATAAAAATAGCATACCTTGGTATTGTTTCCCATATCCAAACCATCAACAAGGCCTGCAAGTCAATTCCATCATTTAAACATTAAAATTTGAAAGGAAACAATGACTACTACAAATTAACAAATATATATGCAAAACCTGCTGCAATGGCCACAACATTTTTCAGTGTTCCACATAATTCAACTCCCTCAATATCCTCTACCTGTACATGAAGGACACAGGTTTTTCATTTTCTGCTGAACCACTGCTAGGAATCACTGTGGTGAGAGGATTCGTTTCAATGAGATTTTATGGTTAAACTTACAACAGAAACCAGGAAGTAAGGTGTTGTGAAAAGTTTAGCCCATCGGGTTGCCACTTCCTTGTCTTTCTTATATCCAATCGTCGCTTCACTGAACTTCTCAACAGCAATCTGCATTTGAAAGGTACACCTGGTTACTTTTCACCTTTCAGGAGTACAAAGAAACTTTGCATGGGAAGTTCAGCAGATGATTGCCTCATTTGCAATGTTAGCACCCATAAGGACACAGCAATTGATTCCAAGTATGTTTGTAATTAATTTAGATATCATGCATGGTCCTTCCATCTTGACCTCCATGCCCTTGATGAGGGAGATAGCCTCAGTTCCTGACCTTAGTTTACCCACAAGTTTCTTACATATACCCTCCACAAATTGATGGGGAGTCACAAAAACAAGCATATTTGCATCTTTCACTGAAAAACCAAATGAGACTTTTATTGGTATTTGTTTGACAAGATGAAAAAAGCATGATGTAGGCAGGGAGGCTGGAATGATGATAGCATTTTGCTTATGAAACCTATATTACAACATATCCCCCCCCCCCCCCCCCGACCCACTACCCCACCCCCCAAAGTAGTATCAGATAGCACATCAAAGCTAATAATTTTGAGTGTATCTGTAAGTTGATTTTCATTTTACTGAAATAGCTGCCTGGCTTTTTTTTGTTTGTGTGTGTGTGAAGAGAACTTCCTTCGTTAACTAGATCCCTAAGCATTATTGTAGCATCAAAGAGTAATGTATCCAATTAAGAATAATTATAATTAGGAATACAATTTACGGTGTTTACCTGCATTCTCCAAATCAGGATCAGCAATTACATTAGCTCCGAGCTTTATACCAGGTAAGTATTTGCAATTCTCCTGTAATATGCGAGGATCATGCTATAATCATTTACTGATTCCAGAAGTAAAATAAAGCACAGGGAATTAGTTTGAAGCGAACTCTTACATTTGCTTGATTAATGGACTCAGAGAGCTTCTTGCCTGTTGGTAATATTTCTTCAAACACCCACATCCTTACTTCATCTACAAATAAATTACAACAAAATCAGCACCAATAGGTGCAGGATGTAGGGTTGTCAAAAGAACTCATGCAAAAAAGAACCATAGCTAGCATTAGAGTTCCCCCAAGTACCCAATAAATACTAGTACGTTTGTGGTAGATAATTTGCAGGCTACAACATGGCAATCCAATCTTAAATAATAAAGTCAATGCAATGGTTTCATACGGTTGGATAAAATTGATAGGCTCTCACTCAAAAGAACATCTTATAGGGGCTAAGTGGAATGCAGTAGATTGTTTTTGTTACCAGTAGAAAGATCCCAGCAAAACACAGGGTATATATGGTCTCTGATTGAATGGTTAGAGAAGACAGTTACAAAAAAACAATAGACATGGAAATGACTCAACAGTTGTAGCAAACACACTGCATATGCTGATACGCATAGAGCCGGCACACGGAGATGCATAATTCAGAAATGCAACACATGGGGGATTAATGGAGAATTGTGAGAGGGAAGGTACCTACCATGGAAGGAGGGCAACTTAGCGGTGTTAGAAGCGATGAGGCGGGAGGCGACGCTGCCCCAGTTGCCGCTGCCGATGACGGCCACCCGGTTCTTGGCGTGTCCGTTCTCCATCCCGGCGGCGGAGGGCGAAATGCAGATCAAGAAAGACCCCGACCGACACAGCCAGCCAACCAGCAAGGGGAGGGAGCAAACAAAGAAGAACAATAATAGGAAGGAAGCCAACAAGAACGAGCAGCAAGCGTATATATACGGATTGAGGAGGGGAGGGAGCACAAGAAAGGGAAAGAGAAGTAGAAACAAAGAAAAAAGGTGAAGAATGTTACTAGGAAGGAGGGGCGAGCATCCCCGAGAAGTGCATGTGTCTGTATCGTGCGAGCCGCTCTACCAGATTGTCTTTTTCAGCAGCAGACCATTGGAATCGAAAGAGACATGGCAGTCTGTGTTGGCACTTGCGACCGCGAGGCGAGGCGAGCGGGAGGAGGAAGACGACTCGCTCGAGAGGGCGGTGGGTGTGGCGCGGAGGATTTGTCGATCTGCTGCTTGCTGAGGTCAGGTGTGGAGGCTGCCAGAGGTTGGTCTCCCGTCTCGGTGGTATCGGAGGCAGCAGCAGGTTGCCCTCCTCCTCTCGGTGGGCTTCTTTGCTTCCTCGGCCCAAACCATCAAGGCCCAAACCGCCTCCAGCCATGACAATTCTTCGGTCACAAGCTTTCTCCTAAGCAGCAAACTGAAGGCAAACCCCGTTCTTAGCTTAAACAGGCATCAAACTGCCTGATACAGTCTGTAACAAGACTAGGCCATCAAGCAAGATAACTAGTGTACGAGTGATTACTCAAAGTGATCCCCCTTTGGTTTCTGGAGCGCCCACAGGAGAGGCAGACACAGCATGGATTCTACCATCAGACCAGGCCAGTCGTTTTCTGATTTAATTCTCCCCCTTGCCCAACTTCGATGGACCAACCTAAGCCACTCGGTCTTGACGGTCGAATTGCTTGGTACAAAGTCCCAGCAGCTCTTCCCTCGGTCTATGGAAGTTCCCCTGCAAAACTGGGTCCAGATTATGATGTGCAGGAAACAATAACAAAGTACATATGAAACAAGAAAACGCACCATTGGTACTAAGCTATATGGGTCAAATAAGTACTGGCGCCTTCCACTCTTTCTTAAACTCTTTTAAGAAAAACTCTTATCTTTGTCTTCTCATAGAACATTGCAAGACGAAAACTACAAGGGATGAGTTCAATGTGCAGTGAACAAAAAGATTGCTTGGATAGAACCTTATGCTATATCATGCAACAATAGCATAGCAAGTTAGGGTGAAACATTTTGCTGGTTCTGTTGTAAAGGACATACAATTAGCTCACAGCCTCACATAGAGCCATAGAGGCCTGCAATTGCCCTGTAAAAAAAGATTGAAAAAAATCAATTTTATGTACAGAAGAAAGTGGATGTTTCTTGTTTAACTGAAATACACTTGTGTTATACTTATGCAAAACAAGAAATAGGCTAATGGGTTCATTACATCAGGTTAATTTAGGCTCTGGTTATACGATGATCAGTTATCTTGCTTCCAGTAGAACTCATCGCTATAACACCATAATTATCCAATCTGGTGCTGCAGTTGTTATTCACTAATGATATACGTAATGAGGTTCATACTTAAGTGGAAGGAAGTTTAACTGTTTGAACCTCCAAAATTTTATGAGCAGGTAGTCAGATCTATCACTAACTTTGGCATACCTTTTTTTACACATATTTCTAACTTGCTTCGTTCAGTAAGCATCGCCCTCAGAGCTTCAGTCTATAATTCAGTTTTAGGTAGCAAGCAAGACAGTGGCATGCATCTTGTAAGCACAGGCTGCTTATTATCCAAGTTGCATCTAGTCCTCAATACGACTCCAAGATGGCTCCTTCACTATTCCTTTACCTGACATGGCCTCCCTGATCTCAGCAGCATTACCCCAACGGCCATCACTAGCAAAGGCATTTGATAACTGAACATGAACAGATGAGTCATGAGGATTTAGCTCAATTAGGCGCTTGGACACCCGGATTGCAATCTCAAGGTTCCCATGAATCTGGCAGGCACTGAGCAGAGCTCTGTATACTGACGCACCAGGTTTTATAGGCATGCCATTAATCAAATATTCAGCTTCATTGAGATAGCCTGCTCGACCAAGAAGATCAACCATACAAGCATAGTGCTCTGTCCTTGCTCCCACAAGATAACCTTTATCTTTCATCAAGTTGAAATACTCGAGCCCTTTATCTACCAAGCCAACATAGCTGCAAGCTGTAAGGACTGACAAGAAGGTTATGTGGTCTGGCTGAACATGTAGCCTCCTCATTTGTTCAAACATCTCAACTACCTCCTTTCCATGGCCATGTTGAGCACATCCTGACATTAGTGAATTCCAAGAAACCAAATTAGGTGCTTCCATTGAAATGAAAACGCCATTGGATTCCCCAATTGCACCATGTCTGGCATACATGGAAATCAGGCTGTTCTGGACATCCACAACAGAATCATATCCAATCTTCAGAATAAGAGTATGAACCTGCCTTCCCTCTAGCAATGACGATGAGCTACCTATAGCCTTCAATACGCTGGCAAAGGTGAACACATCCATATCAGTGCCGTGCCTTGTCATCTCCAAGAAGTGTTGAAACGCCTCTTTACCTCTTCCCAGAGAGGAGAGCCCAGAGATCACGGAATTGAATGATACCTGATCTTGACATGAAACAGCCATCTGCACCTTGACGAAATCTTCGAAAATGCCACACTTGGAGTACATGGTCATAAGAGCAGACAGAACAAACGGATCGTGCTCCAAGCCCTTCTTAAGCACTGCGCAATGAACTTGTTTCCCATGATCTATGTCCTCCAGGCTCGCGAACGAGCTGAGAAGGCTGCTGTATGTCATCAAGTTTGGTGCTACACCAGAGCGTTCCATCTCCCTGACCAACAGCATGGCGTCATGAGGCCTTGTGCTCAAAACGAACCCTGTCACGAGCGCCGTGAAAGTGGCCACGTTCTTTTCTTCCATCTCCCCAAACACCTGCTGCGCCGCGCCCAAACGATGGCATTTGGCGTACATGTCCACCAAGGCAGTGCCGACGACGACAGAAGCACAGAAGCCACACCTGAGGCCAACGGAGTGCAGCGTTGCTCCAGCACCGGCATCCTCCATCCTGACGCAGGCGACCAGGACGCTGGACACGGACGACGCGGTGGGGGAGACGCCGGCGCGCACCATGCGCGCGAACGCCGCCACGGCGAGGTCGGGCGCGCTCGACTGCGCGTGGCCGTAGATGAGCGTGTTCCAGGTGACGGCGCTCCTCAGGGGCATTTCGTCGAACAGGTGCTGTGCCTCCCGGAGGCGGCGGGATCGGCAGTAGAAGGCGAGGAGCGCGGTGTTGGCGAAGAGATTGGAGGCGAAGAAGCCGAGTTTGGTGGCGGCCGCATGGCACTGGTCGGCGGCGGAGGGGCGCGGCGGCTCGGCGGCGAGGAGTTGGACGAAGGCCCGCGGGGTTCGCGAGTCGGCGTGGCGGAGGAAGCCGCGCATTTCATCATTCAATTCAATTCAACCGCTTCGCTTGGCTTCGCTTCCGGATTGGATTTGTAGGCCCGATCCGATGTGGATCCGATTGAACGGCGGCCTCGCCACGCGGCTGCCTTTCTCTTCTCCACTGCTCATGTAGTACAGGTGGCAAAGATGGTCAACGACTCATTTTGAACCCTAATTTAATTAACTATGAACAAACAAGTTTGTTTTAGATGATGATTGCACAACACAAGTAAGCTAACAAAGATGACAGAATCACAGAATTCAGCTGCTTTCTGCCCAGGATTGGTTACAAATAAAATTGCAATATATGTCAACATCGTGTAGTTAATCACGAGACGTTAATCATTTTTCGATTGAGTGGCAAAAAGGTAATCCTAAATATACAAGCAAGATTAGGTTTGGGCCCCTCCATCCATTTGTCAGTCAGGCACGTCAAAAGCTGTCCGAATTCCAAATAATCCATTTGCCTTTTCCTCTCTTCTATTGAGAAAGACCAACAAATTCAATTGTCACAAGACATGGCCAGTGACCAAAGTCATAATTTGGTGTTCCACTAACATCATGAAGCGCATCATCATCTTTTCTTCACCCATTTTTCCCCTGCAAGACTGCGACTCATTAGGTTCATGGCAGTTGTCCAACTAACTAAGTTGTGCTAAAGTTTCAAAAAAGAAAAAGAGAAAAAAAAACTTTCAAAAAAGAAAAAGAGAAAAAAACTAAGTAGTGCTAAATACATACCTTTCTGAAGTGTATTCTTGAGAATCAAGAACGTGTAATATTGTGATGAAGCCTTCAGAGATGACCAATCACTGAAAATATACTGCAAAACTTCAGCATGGGATTCTCTGTAGAATTAAGAAGGTACAATGTAATAACAGTCCAATGCACAAAATGGAGTTATAGCAAGAAAAGATATGGATCCCAAATGTACCATTGCCATAATTTCCACAGGTTAATGTTGTATTTCCAGTACTACTGAAGAAAGCATAAGAATGTTCAGAAATTACTAATTGACTCGAGCATGTTGGAACAGCAATTGAGCAACACCCTTGTTTACAATTACCTTATCTTGCAATCTCTGGATCCTCTGAGCTTCTTCTCTAATTGAAACAAGGTTTGTCTTGATCTCATTACAAATCCTCCCTTCCAGTAGCCTCACTGGCACCCAGAGCTTCGGCTCCAGTTCCACCACATAAGAAAGTGTAGTCTGAAAATCCTGATCCGCTGATATTTCCCCACCATCAACCTGAACAGCACACCCAAATCATCATATTACCTAACCCTAGTCCAGATTATAGATTCAGAAAATGAAATTCGTAGCATATTGCTTCTAGAATCCAGACCAGATGGAATCAGATTATCGAGAATAAGTACTGATAGTTAATGCAATGAACAGCTGATTGTATGAAAAAGTGAAAAATCTTAAATCTGAACCACACCATCTATGCGACATGTATAGAAGCTGGATTTGTATCCATTATCTTAAAAAAAAATCAATGCAATATGTGGTCAAGTTTGGAGTATCCATCTTCTTCTTCAATAACACCACCGATGCGACATGTATAGAAGCTGGATTTGTATCCATTATCTTAAAGAAAATCAATGCGGGCAAGTTTGGGATGGATGGGTTGATTCCTTTTATCAATTCATGCTACTAGGTACTATCTCTCTTCTTCTTCAAAAAGAGAAAAAAAACAATTCATGCTACTGGGATATCACGGCATGTAATAAATGTGGCAGTATGATTGAATCATTCGGCAACAGCGATTTGGAATAGCATCACCTCCTGGACAGACCACTTGCCCTCGAAGACCTTGAAGTCGCCGTCGATCATGTTGAAGGCGATCTCCCTCCTCCGCTCTCCGGCGGGCAGCAGCTGCATTTCGCCCTCGTAGCAGTCGATGGTGCCCTTGGCGTTGAACTTGAAACCCAGCGCGAGATCCTGCTCACCCACCTGCGGATGCAAGCACAGACAAACCTCAATCCAGCTGAGCGCTACACCTACTTACACCTGATTAATTGGTGGTGGAGGAATTGGCCTACCTGGTAGAGGCGGGCGAAGCTGTGGGCCTGGTCGAGGAGGCGGCACTCGGAGAGGCCGGGGATGAAGTCGGCGAGGCCCTCGTAGTCGGTGAGCGTGACCCAGACGGCCTCGAGCGGGGCGTCGACGCTGACCCGGGCGCGGACGAGGCGGCGGTTGCGCTTGGCCAGCTTGCGCACCTGGATCTCGAACCCGTACCGCTCGTCCCGCTCCTCCTTGTGGTGACCTTCTTCGTGTTCGTCGTCGTGGGCGACGTCGGGCGGTGGGTCGGGCGAGGAGGAGATGGGGGAAGGGAACCTCGATGTAGTGACGGCGAGGCGGAGGCGCACATGGGGAATCGAATAGCTGCCGCCGCTGGTGGAGGTGGTGACGGCGGCGGCGAGGAGACGGAGCGGTGGGTGGCGGTGGTGGAGGAGGCGGCCATGGGAGGAAGAGGAGAGCACGGCCATGTCAGTCAAAGTTCCTTTTCCCTTCTTTTTCTTCCTTTATATTGGCAACTGATGGAGTACGCACAAAAAACGAAACGAGCATGTGGTTAATTAAGTATTAGCTATTTTTTTAAAAAATAAATTAATTTGATTTTTTAAAGCAATTTTTGTATATAAATTTTTTGTAAAAAAATATACCGTTTAGTAATTTGAAAAACGTGCGCGTGGTAAAAAGTAACGTGTATGCTGAAAATAGTCCCAAATACAGCCTATTACGATTCATACGAACAAGAGCAGTGATAGGTTTTCTCTCAGACAAATTTCGTTGTAATTTATATACCCCACATAATTTTTGAAATTTGCCTAAACTGCTAGTTGATTATGGCGGTATTGCATCGTGTTGGCTGCTAATGAGCTCATGATTTATTTGTGTGGAGAGGCATGCGTGATAATGGAGTACAGAGATGGATCCAATACACAGGCAGCATCCCTGGACTTCTTTTTTTTCCTTGCTTTCACCGGTGATAGATGTTGTTGGGACACAGCACACTAGCAGCCGCTGATAAACATAAGCATAACAAAAAAGATAAGGCTGTAGTGTTATTACTTTACTTTCTTCGTTTAAAAATATATATATTTTTAGATTTGAATCTGAACATATATTATGTCTAGATTTGAGAAGTGAATTTTTTTTAAACGGATGGAGTAGTTTGTATGGAAGCTTTTGAAGTTTGGCATGAGAGTGAGACGTGGCTGTCAGCCATCGTGGAAATGTTAGCTATGGATGGATGGCAATATGGCATGGCCATGTATGTGACCACCAGAAAAAAGAAAACGAAACCTAGGTGCTCATCTAGTTGGTTAGCACAAGCCAATCCAAACTGCTACTAGTACGATGAGAAGGGAAGGGAAAGGAAGCAACAATGAGATTTGCCTTTTCCTTGTTGTTCTGGTTGTGTGTATTTGTGTGGTGAAGGAAGGAAGCATCTAATCCCAATCCGAAGTCAATTCATTTCTCTCAGGCATGGCATGTGTCCGTCAATGTGATATTGATACATACGTAGAGAGAGTGAGAGACAGAGAGGCAGGCGACGTGCGCCTGTCTCCTCCGCTCGTCATGAGACTCATCCCCATCAGCCATTCCGTGTGTTTCTCTGTGCTGCTCTCTGCTGCTCCACACATTACATTTCTTCTTCAAATAAGTAGTCTAGCCACTTGCTCCCTCCTTACAGCAATCAATCCTGTGCACCCAATATCTATGTGTTCCTCTCCAGGAAGAAATTAATCTCTGTCCTTGCTATTCCTGGCTGCACAACCTAGTACCATCTATCAATGTATATGTATGTATGTACTCACTATTCAGTTCCTTTGCAATCACACACACACACACACACACACACACACAAGGGTGTACGCGTACAGCACAGTGAGAGCATGACAATTGCAAGAATCACAAGTATGAATCATTTTTGGATTCCCCAAATTGCAAGGGAAGCATGATGGTTTTTGTCATGCATGTACATAGATGCATACAGATACATAGGAGTTTACGGTTGCCTCGCCCTCAAATCTCATTGTGTTATTGATGAGAGAAACAAGATTGCTAGGTAGTAGTATATAGATAGATCAGTGGTTGGCGTGGTGGTAGTGCGGGTAGGAGGAGACGGCATAGGCGTTGTTGTAGGAAGAGTGGTGGTGAGGCATGGGGTAAGGAGGAGGAACCTGGTGGTCGTGGAGGGCGGCTTGGGGGACGGGGGTGGAGGCGAAGATGTGGTCGGAGGGGGAAGTGCCCTCGTTGGAGAGGCCCTGCATCCGCTTGACGTAGAGGCGATACTTCTGGAGGTGGCTGGCGACGTTCTCCCGGGTGAGGCCCTCCACGTTCATCAGCTGCATGATCGTCTTGGGCACCGCGTTCTTCATCCCCAGGTGCGCCACCACCTCCACGAACCTCTTGTGCAGCTGCGGCGTCCACACCAGCCGCGCCTTCTTGCTGCTGCTGCTGTTGTTGTGCCCGTTGTTGTTGTTGTTGTTGTTGTTGTTCCCGTTTCCCCCCTCCGCATCCGCACCCGCACCTCCTCCCCCTGATTCCGCCTCGTCTGCCCCCGCTCCCTTCGACGCGAACTCCGGGAACGAGCTCGATGACGACGACGACGCGCGCCGCAGCCGGGACACCGTCGCCGCCGACGCCCGGTGCACGTCCAGCAGCGTGCGCCCGGGCTCCGGCGGGATGCGGAACGCCGCCGCCAGCCCCGTCGGCACCAGCGGCTGCGACAGCGGGGTCAGCTCGTCGGCGCCCGGGAGCCCCGCCTCCCACTCCATCACCCGCTCGTGCTCCCCGCCGCCGCAGCCCAGCTCGTACTCCTCCGGCGCCTCCTCGCCCATACCCACAACCGATTTCAATCAATCGAAACAACGCCGAATTGAATCCTAATCAAATCTCAAATCGGTAGCTACTCTCTAGAGGGATCCAGACCCCTTGGGCCTCGAATCGGCGGTGGCCGGAGAGAGAGGCGGTGGGTGAGAAGGGGAAGATATTTGTGCGAGTTGAGTTGAGTCGAGGTGTGGCGATGTGCAAGAGGGGAAGACAAATAAATAGTAATAAAAAAAGAGGGGAAAAGGGCATAAAGAGCAAAGTGGAGCAAAAGCGCAGGGAGATCACGGTCCACGTGGACCGGTGAGCCGGATATTTTTGATTCGGGGTTTGCGCTTTTCTATCCGGGCCGTCCACCCGTGTCCTTTTGCAGTGGCACGATCGATAATCCCGTGCTCTTTTCGGGGCACTCCTCAAGCTGATTAGGACTGGAGATATTTCCTCAAGATTCGGATAGGGCGAATCCGACGGCGTGGCTCTGCTCTCCGCCTTTCCCTTTTCTTTCTCTAATAATTCAAAATTGTGGGCGATGCGATGCGATTCCATGGATTGGATTGGGTTGGCCCGGTCAACGATGCCATGCTGGAGCAACCAGATATTTCTCTTCTCCCTTCGGCTTCAGCAACCAAAACTCTCCTCTTCTTCTGATGTTTTTAACGAGTAATTCCTCCGTCCCAAAATAGACGTCGTTTTTATTTTTTCTCGCAACGTTTGAATATTTATCTTATTTAAAAATTAGTGCAAATACTTAAAATACTTTTGATAATAAAGTAAGTTACAAATAAAATAAATAATAATTTCATAATATTTTGAATAAGACGAATGGTCAAATGTTACAAACAAAAACTCAAAGCGACAAATATTTTGAGACGAAGGTAGTATATACAACTATAAAAATATAAAATATTAGCTCATATATAAAAACTAGCTATACATCTGTTCTAAGATGGATGCATTAATTTCATAATAAAAGAAAAAGAGAGGGAAAAAACTAAGTTGATCTTATAGTTAACTTATTAAACTTATTATATACGTAGTATGTTAGTTTGAATATAAGTTTATTATATAATTAGTATGTTAGTTTTAATATAAGTTTATAGCTAGTAGTTAACTCTACTATTAAAATTTGCTCTTATTAGTACTGTTACACATTGCTGCATTTAGAGATTATAATAATATGTCCAGAAGCAAAAAAAAAAGATGACGATAATGATACACGATCTACCCTGAAAAGAACAAGCAAGCGACCAGTAGAGTAAATGTAGTAAAAAAGAGCAAAGCTGAGATTAATAGCTCCAGCTTCACCCAGAAAACAGCTCAAGGTATCATCTGTAGTACAGTAGTATATGTTACAACAACACGCGACGCCCTGACATGATATCGATACCGGGCAGGGCTGAGATTAATTTTTTTTTCAAAAAAAAAGTACCTAGTGACTGGCTTTTAAAAGTTTAATAAAACAGCTAACAACAGCTCACTCTTTCGCTCTCTAGTTCTAAAAAAATTTGTACACCTTGCTCCTCCTCTTTTTACACAGTTTGAGAACTCATAGTACACGGTACACATGAAGATTTTCTTATCTCCCTCCCTTGTGCTAGTTCCTCAGCTACAGAATGTACACTCTCCGGTGCAAGCTACTACTCTCTTTTTATTTCTAACAACAAGGCCATTCAGAACAGAGCCTCGTCCTAGTAGGGGTTGGTTTAGATAGAAAAACATGACGCCAGTGCAAACCTAGCCACTGTTAGCTGTACAACTTGATAGCGCTTATTCTTCAGCCGGCAGTTGATGGTTGAAGCCCGAGCCGCTTTTCTGCACACACACAAACAGCTTTGTGTTATATATAACTCATCATATCCTAGTCACATAAAACTTCTCTCTCTTTGTGTTATGTGTGCCGTACCTCCGGCTGCGACGAGCTTTTCCACGCGTGCCACTATATGCTTCCCGTAAGTATATTTCTTCAGTGTGTTCAGATGAGCTTTTATCCTTGTAAGGATCATCTCTCTCTGCTGATCATCACAGGTCTCTAACACCTTCTGTACCACATAGTTTGCAAATTGATCTTTCATCATCACCTTCAGATTTCAAACAAAAAGACAAAGTCACTTTTAGCAAGGACCAATCCAACTTCTCATGTTAGGTGTGCTTAATTTTCTGAGAAGCAAAGATGTTGCAAAACTGTACTGCATAGGAATAACCAAATATATCCACAAGTTAAAACAGACACAAACCTCAAGATGTTCGCTCTCATTACTGGAGCCGAGCATTTCACCAATCAGGACTTGACGCTCCACAGGATTCCCAAAGGCTAAGCACTTCTCAATGACATTTGAAGCAAACTTTTGCTGGCTCATTTGTACTATCTGCCCAATCAACTTCTCAATAATAGCAGATCTCTCGTGGGGTTTGCCATGTTCCAGAACATGCTGTCAAATAAGGTTGCTTATTGAAGAGAGAAAATGATTCTAAGAACAAAATGCCTTTTGCAGTGAGAGTGCAAATGAGGGGAAAGAAGCACAGGCATCAACATTCCAGGCTTATCATGTCTACTTGTGCAACTGCTAAATTCCACTGATCAATCAATCACAGTATGCAAACTATTTTCATCATTCACCTTATACATAAATGCAAAATAGCTTAAGGAGGAAAAGGGGAAGGAAAAGCATGTTCAACTGAGCGAGTTTATTACTCTTGGGGAAAGACAGTTTGGGTAAGGTCCAAGCAAACTGACCTTTCCTCATAAAAGTCCTATCTCTAATATCTAGACGTGTCATATGAAGTGGTTGAAATACACTCATAATTTAATATAACCATGTTTGCACATCACTGTGCTAAAGAAATAATAAGAATCTCTTACATGTAACTGATGAGCATTTGGGTCAGTATCTCATGTACTAGTCCGTATTTCAATCAGGAGAAACCCTGTTCAATAAATCAATGCTGAACAAAAAGGCTAGCAGAAACCCTATTTTTTAGCAGGCGGCTACAGTTGACAGGTGCTCAACTGGAGCAAATCCACCATAAAAACAAAAAGGCAGTACTATAGCATCTTCAGAAAATTTTGTCACTGACCTGGACAACATAGTTACCATACTGGTCTGTAGCCAGCAAGCAAACAGATTGGAGGATCTCATCCATCATGATTTGCTGGGTTTTAGGATCATCACAATGCTCCAGCACCCTCTGTGTCCAGTGAATTTGCATGACAAAGGTTAGTGTAACTATGAAGTAGCATGAATAGACTGGATATTGAAGCAATCAACAGATAGCATGCTGTGCCACTACAAGTGTACCTGTATCACCCGACAACCATATGGATGAGTTGATAGCATCACAACTTGGCCATAGAAGGTTGAAACAATGAACTGGATAGCATGCTGTGGAATGCATTCAATACATTTCTGTATAACGTGATTTCCATTTTGATCACGTACACAGCGCATCACTTGTCCATCAAGCTCAGCAACCATTTTAGTCTGCTGATCTAAATCAACAACTTCTATGGCCTGCATGAATATTGTCCATAACATCAGTTAAACATCTTATTTGCTGCACCTTTCAGCCCTTCATGCAATATATAAGGGTATTTGTGTATGCACACAAATAAGTGGATAAGATCAAGCATGCCTGTGGTTGCCAATATGCACTTAGATAACCAGAGATGCATTATATGTCAAAGATTGATGAACAGGAATGGACAAACATTTATAAATATAAATTCAATCTATCACGCCTTGCAAACCAAGAGTTTTGCTGACAACTAGGTAACTTGTACTCTCTTTTGTCCACAAATATAGGTTGCTAAGGGATCCATGTAATCAGATTGTAAAAGTTTTTTTTTATTATTAGTACTTGCCTACTTGGAAAAGTAAAATAGATTTGACTAAGCAAAATGATCATTATGGATATAATTCAAGAACCAACAGATGGGTTTTCAAATTATCTGCACCTTCTGTATAACTCGGCAACCATACATTTGGAGGCTGAGTGCTAAGACACGTCCAATTAGCTGATCAGCCAATTCCTTTATCTGACCTGTGCTCCCATGCTCAAAAAACTGGTTCAAAGGATTATGGTCAGCAGGTAAAATCATGATGGCTATCGTACTGACAAAAAAAAATGTTACCAGTACCTTCTGAACAACATAGTTTCCAAAGACATCAGTCATCAATGTGAGAGCCTGAGGCATGATTTCAGCAAAAACCATGTCTTTTTCTTCAGTGCTGGCTGTTTCAAGCTTTTGCTGTATGAATCTACTTCCATATTGATCCGCACTGAATGTAAACAAAAAAAAGGTTGGACCAATAACCAAAATTTTCAAGACAAGAGATCTGTGTGCATAGCTCTTCCAACAATTATGGAATGAATCAATTACCAATATTAAACAATTTTTGTGCAACCACTGAATCCTCCAATCTAGAACTCATAAATGCAAGTTAGCACTATCCAATATGGGGGTTTTCTATATATTTCAATTTTCGACCACATTTCCTTAACATTTAGTAGGTTATACAGAAACATATTAATCCACTGAGAAGTAGTAGTACCTGAACTCAACAACATGACCAGCGATTTCAGAGAGCTCATAAGATTTGCTTTTGTTGCTCTTAAATTCTTCCAGAAGTGATGGAACTAAATTGGCCTCCATCTTACCACCGAGATCTGAATTCCAGGAGCCAAAGGAGCCACCAAAATTTCTTATCCCAGATGGATAGCGCATACTGTGATCCCCGTGCCTAAGTGGACTACCAGGTCCACCTGGTGACGAGGGAAGAATAGGACTTGTTAAAGAGTTATTACCAGCATAGCCAAGACCAACCCCGAGATTTCCATAGTAACCATATTGCTTCTGTGACTGAAGCAATGGACTAAGGTACGCCTTCTGAGGGCCAAATAGATCCATGTAAGAACCTCCTAGGTTAGCCCTATCAATCAAAGGATCCTCACAGTTAGCTGCAAAGGCAGCAATTTCTGCTGCCCGAAGGAACTGAACATACAGCGGATCAACAGGCATCTGGTGGGCAGATGCTGCAGTTGGACTTCCAATTCCAACATAGTTTGGAAGGTTAGATGCACCAGTTAGATTTTGCCGTGAAGATAAACTCCCACCCGGTGACCGGGATCCAAGCCTAGGAGAAGCAAAGCCAGATGCCACTGATGAGTTGTCAAATGATGTGAAACCACCAGCATTGATCTGGCTTCTCATAACAGAAGGATTCATAGAAGCACCAGAATATTCTTGAGGAACCTTCACATGTCCTTGTTCAGAACGTTTCATGTAGGAATGGCGCTGATTGCCATTTGTTTGATCCATATACTGATCAAAAAGGAACCTACGAACATCATCCACATCCTGATGGAGCTTAGATTGGTCCATTGTATTTCCGTTCATTGCTCTTGATGATGACAGGTTCATACCAGATAAAGCAGACACCAAATCATCAGATTCAATAATACGGGGAGAACTACGATTGAAAGAAGATGAACCAACATTATTCTTCTTATCTGTAGCACCAAGTTTCACACCAATTGGGGGGAGGCAAGGACTAGGAACTCTCCTCACTAGTTCAGGATCTGGAGATGCACTTCTTGAAAGTGATGATCCTATTATTGATGCATATGAGTGTGATGATTCATTCTGGTTTTCTGGCAAGCATGGTGCTTTGCTGTCTGAGTGGAGGCCACTACTAGCTCCAATCTCACGATGTAGACCATACTGCACTTTAGAAGAACTCAACAAGTCTGTACCGTTGCAGTTGGCACCCTGTCTATCTGTATCGTATTGATACGAGTCATCCTGCATCATATATAGGTCAGAAGTTATTTCTTTAGCCTTGAATAGAATTATAACTGAAGAAAAGAGCAATTCCATTAAGAGTTAAGATCTACCCTATGTTTTATGCAATCCGCACACGTATACACGGGAAATGACCTACATGTCAATGTAAGATAATAATGATGATGCAGTGCATTTGGCAAGAAATGTGATGCCCCATCCCTAGCTACTAGTTATAGAAACCAGCAATACATGTTGCACCGAATATCCATACAATAATGATATAAACTTTATTGCAAAAGAAAGATATAAATATGACATTTGCTGAACAATTATCATATTGCACTATTCTAGCATGTGTGGCAAGGGAAGCTTTCCCAGAACAATTTTCATCTACTTGTAACGAAATATACTGCAGAAAATGTTTCCTGATATTATGCAGCTTCTTGGGAATCTAGACCAAATTTTGTGTATGCAAGCTAAATTCAGCATCTCCTTAACCGTGTAGATCACATTACTCAGATGACCGAGACAAACATAGCATAGGGAATGGATACAGATCCAAGAATGTGACAGCAAACAACAAGGCAGTAACAAAATAATTTTGGCTGCAAACAGTATATTGGCCAACAACTTATGAAGTTGCAGGACCAATACTTTTGCGACAGAAAGGCGTTTTATAGTGCCAAAACCTAACAAATGTCAGCCAGAACTTGAAGTTTTATCATACAAAGTAGCTATGAAGGTGGAAAACTATTGAGTCATCAGTCACAATAAACCAATCTAACTGTACAATAAAAGCAGCAAGAGAAGCGTATACCCTGGTAAAAATTCAGACATGAACACGACTCAAACGAAGTCATCTACTTGAATGAACGAAAAAAAAGGAATCAAAAGTAATAAAACTCCTATGCTTGTACTCAACACCTACAGCATAAACCAGTGACATAATCAAGTCACGAAAGCTTAGCTGCAAGCAATGAAATGGCAGTTAAATAAGATAGGATAAGTTGTTGTTGAGTAGCAAAAGCACCACCTGAAAGATACCGGAGAAGCTATTCTGGCGGCCAATCTCGAGACCGGGCATCCCAATGAGGCCATCCCCAGGCCCCATGGCTCCAGCGCCGCCGCCTCCACCTCTGGGCTTCCTCCCGTCGCCGATCCCACCCAAGCCGGGGCGAAGCCGCTGCGCGGACCGCCAGTCCTCCTTGGACAGCAGCGGCGGCGGGAGGCGAGGGTTGATGTTGCCGTTGGAGTAGTAGTAGGAGTGGTAGGCCGGGTCGGCCCGGAGCTCGTCCTCCAGGAACACGTCGGCGGCGGCGGCGGCGTGGAGCGCGCCCATGGAACCCTCGACCGTGGGCGGAGCGGAGCCGCTGCGGAAGAGGTCCAGCTCCCGATCGGCCTCCGCCTGCGCCTGCTCCCCATCCTGGCGCCGCCACGGCTCCCCGCGCATCGCCATCTCGGTCACCATCTCCACACACACAAAAGGCGGTGGCGGCGGCGGCGGCGGCTCCCACAACAGAGACCTCCCAAAACACTAGTGGATTCTAGATGGTTTGGGCGACTAGAAACCAGACATCTCCACGATTGGACAAGCCATTGCTACCCGAATCCCTCCTCCAAAAAGCCTCAACTCTGGACCAAATTTAACCCAAAAAGGGATAACCAAGGTTGAATAGCCGGCGAGAGCTAGCGGAGCGGGCGAATCAAGGTGGAGGCGTCCATTTGCGCGAGGAATGGGCTGATAAATCGGGCGATTAGTTGGGATTTGGGAGGGATTTGAGGGGGAAAGGAGCAGATGAGCAAAGCTTTTTCCTCCTTTTTTTTCTTTTACAGTGCAGTGCAGTGCGCTCGCTGTGTCTTGTGTTGTGTCAAGAGAAGAGAAGAGGAGATGAGATGAGAGAAGTGGCTTGTGTTGCGGCTGCGTTAAGTACAACGGCCTGAGAGCTCGCTCTGGGCCGTCGAATCAGGCGACGGACGGGTGGGATCTCGCCGAGGGGTTTGGGGGCCTAGGGTTTTGCGGTTGCGCACATGGGGAGCACGCACGCACCTCCATTTCTTTTGCTTAAAACAGAAAGAAACGCAAATTTGCCTTGCTACTACTGGAATCCGTAATAATGGATGTGGATGCCCCTGCTTTCCTTTTTTTTCTCTCTCCTCATTTTGACTTTTGAGGTTGACATTTGCTACCTTCAGTAATGCTATTCAAACCTTTTTATTTTGGTCTCCATTATAAATTTTAATTTATGATTTTTTTAGATATATCTTGACAGAAATTCTGAAGAAAATTTGTTAAATTTTGGACCATTAGATTTTGCTTCGAGATTCGTGCAAGCGGGAGAAGGAAAAGGGTCAAGCATGCATAGGTAGCGGGTTTGAGTCCTCCTTCCTGAGAGGGAATGCGCTACCACGGCGCTAACAACCGTTTTATGATAGTCATATGGAAGTTACAATATAATTATATTATAAAATTAATGTATTTACATTTAACAAAATTTTAGGGGAATATTTCAACAGATGTATGAATAGTCCCAAATTTGGATAGTAGTTTTCAATAAATTATACGCCCAATATGGTACTGTCTTTTAAATGTAAAATGTCTATTTAGTAAGTAAACCTAAAGTATGTATTTGTGGTTTATCAAATCAACCCCTTAAAATATGAAACTAAATATTCTACTTACTAAAATATAAATATCCCTAACAGTTGTAGTAACAACCCATTCTCCAAAACCACACAACCTAGCTCATCGTATGAACGAGCCCACCTACCCATACCATCTCACTTATATTTTTGGGCTATCCAAAGTGAATTGGATGTCAAGTACATCTCCTCTTCCTCGAAGGACTCGATGTCCCCGTCGGTATTGCCGTATAGTCACACAGGCAAAACACTTACACTTTCATCTTCGCTTAATGTAAAATGGTTAATTTGAAAGTAATATGGTTGAAGTGCCAAGACATTATAAATTGGTTCCACCATTACTAAACTACCATCAAACCAACTTACTTGTGCAGAAACGCGCTCGTCCCACTTAGCATAAATGTCCAAGAACATGTCCCCTCGTATACCACCCCATTTACATTTTTTTAATTAAAGTTGTGTTGGCATAGAGAAGATGGGATTTCTCTCCGCGTACGTTAAACAAATTAACACATACTTAATTAATTATTATTTAAAAATTAGGAAAAATAATTAATATGATTTTTTAAAGTATTTTTGCTATAAACTTTTTAAAATAAAAATATGCACGGCTTACAAGTTCGAAAAAATATGCACGGCTTACAAGTTTTGAAAATGTGTAACCGAAAACGAGGATTAGAAGATGAGTAGATGGAGTATTGAACGCAGCTATAGCAGGTGTTTGGATCCAGGGACTAAATTTAAAGTCTCGGTCACATCGGATGTTTAAACGCTAATTAAGAGTATTAAACATAGACTAATAATAAAACTAATTACATAAATGAGAGCTAATTCGCGAGATAAATTTTTTAAGCCTAATTAATTCATAATTAGCACATGTTTACTGTAGCATCATATAGGCTAATTATAGATTAATTAAGTTCAACAGATTCGTCTCACGAATTAGTTCAGGGTTATGAAAAAAGTTTTATTTTTAGTCTACGTTTAATACTTTTAATTAGTATAAAAACATTTGATGTGATAGGCGCTAAAAAATTTTAGCCCCATCCAAACTCCCCCGCAGTAAAGAAAACGCATAAATAAATTTTGTTTTCCACGCCTGCGGCTGCAAGTATAGGATGGACGGAAGGAAGGAAGGAAAGCGTAAGGAAAAGGGCTGGAAACAGCCGTAATGGAGAGAATTAAAAAAGCAAATATTCCGCATGCGCGTCGTGTCTATGTTTATTAAAAACAAATAAAAAAGAAAAAATAATAATAAAGCAGGGGGGTTAGCGAGTGAGAGCGAGAAAGAAGTTGGCACGCGCATCCGAGTATCCGACACACGCGCTTCTTCCCTCGAGTGGAGTCGAGTTGACTGGTCTCCTCCTCGCCGTCGCCGCCGTCGCCGCCGCCGCCGCCGCTTTAAAAAGGAAGGAAGAAACACCTCGAGTCATCACAGCTCTCTCCGCTCCTATCGCCGCCATGGACGCCTCCTCCTCCTACTGGTGCTACAGCTGTGACCGCTTCGTCCACCCACACCCCCAGGCCGTGCTCTGTCCCGACTGCAACGCCGGCTTCCTCGAGGAGATGCCTCCCCGCGCCGCGCTCTCCGCCCTCCGCCCCCGCCGCGCTTCCGCCGCCGACGGCCACCCCCCGTTCAACCCCGTCATCGTGCTCCGCCGCTCCGCATCCGCGCTCCTCCTCCCCGACGACCACCTCCCGGCCGCCGACACCACCACCTTCGACCTCTTCTACGACGACGCCTCCGGCTCCGGCCTCCGCCCCCTCCCGGACACCATGTCTGACTTCCTCATGGCAGCCGGCTTCGACCGCCTCCTCCACCACCTCCTCCGCATCCCCTCTTCCGACAATCCCCCGGCCTCCAAAGCCGCCGTCGACTCCATGCCCACCATCCTCATCGCACCCTGCCACCTCGCCGCCGACTCCCACTGCGCCGTCTGCAAGGAACCCTTCGATCTCGGCACCGAGGCCAGGGAGATGCCCTGCACCCACATCTACCACCACGAATGCATCCTCCCCTGGCTTGCGCTCCGCAACTCGTGCCCCGTCTGCCGCCACCACATGCCCACGGAGGCGGAGGCGGCGGCGACTGATTCCGGGCTCGATGACCTCGAGTCGATCAATGCTGTTGAGGCTGCTGCTGCCGGAAACAGCGACGAGGACACCACCACCGTGGGTCTCACCATTTGGAGGCTTCCCGGTGGGGGATTTGCGGTTGGGAGGTTTGCTGGTGGGACAAGAACCGGTGAGAGGGAGCTCCCGGTTGTCTACACCCAGATGGATGGCGGCTTCAACGGCGGCGGCTCGCCGAGGATGATCGGGTGTAGAGGTGGCCAAATGGGCCGGGCCAAATGGGCGGCACGGGGCACGGCCGAACCTGTAGCAGGCACGGCCCGGCACGGCCTGCTACAGTAACGGGCCGTGCCGGCACGGCACGAGTAGCCGTGCCGTGCTTGGGCCGCTGGCCGAGCCCGCGGGCCGGCACGGCACGGCACGGCCACTGTAGCGGCACGGCACGGCACGGCCCGCGGCACGGCACGGCCCGGCACGGCCCGCGGCTCCGCGCGGCGCGCGCGCGCGCATGCACAGGCCGGCAGGCCGACAGCCCGACAGGCCGAAAGCGGGCCAGCGCCCAGCGGCGCACGCGGCCACGCGCCAGGCCAGGCCGAAAGCAGGGACAGGGCGGGCGGCGGTCGAATGGGAAGGCGCCACGTGGCACTAACGGCTATTTGACCGTTCAAATTTGAAAATAACCGTTGGGAGGCTAAAAAATTCATAAAAATTTCGAAAAAATTCCAAAAAATCTCAAATTTCGTCCTATAAATAGGGCATGAACCCCAGCCATTTCTCCTCATCCCACACTCCTCATCTTGTGCTCTCAAGTGTTTTAAGTGCTCTCTTTGTTCTCAAGTGTGTATTTTTTTGATTTTGACAAAATTTGCTCAAATTTTGTCAAAAATCAAAATTAGTTTCGTAGTTCAACAGTTTGATCGCAGAGGTTTGAAGAGCTCGCGGTTGGAAAGATGTAAGTAATATTCAAATTTGTGTATTATTTGTATTGTGTTTGTGAATTCAATAAATATTCGAAAATTTGTTTATGTCGGTTTAAATTTTCAGAATGGATCCGAACTTTCCATACCAGTCGCCGTCGTTCACCTTGGGTGATTTCGACCCCAACTACATGTCGGGGTTTGACGATGCCTCCGGATCGGCTCCAACTCCACCATCTGTGGAGGAGGTACCGGTTCATACGGCTGTCGTTGAGGAGGTACCGGTTCAGGCGGCGACAGCTTCGGAAGGATATTCCGGAACCGCGAGCGGAAGTGTTTCGACACACACCGGCTCGAAGAGATCGAGAACCTCCGGTGTGTGGCAAAACTTCGACGAGATAAAGGAAACATGCCCCGACGGAAGGGAGGTATCGAAAGCCCGTTGTAGAATATGTAGGCAAATTTTATCTGCTCGTTCTTCTGGTGGTACAGGTCACCTCAAGCGCCATGCGGAGTCGTGTGCCAAGAAGCAAGGAATACAACTCCGGCAGCAGCAACTTATGGTAAACCCAGACGGTACGGTACGCAGTTGGGAGTACGATCCCATGGTTGCTCGGGAATCTCTTGTCCGGTTAATCGCCAGGCAAGATTTACCCCTGAACTTTGGGGAGTCCCCTGCTTTTGAACATTACATTCAGCAATCTCATAACCCTAGGTTTAAAGCTGTGAGTAGGCAAACATCAACTAGAGATTTAGAGAATGTTTATCACAAGGAAGCAACTGCACTTAAGGAACTGTTTAGTACATGTACTTTCTCTGTTAGTGTTACTTCAGATATATGGAGTAGTAGAGCTAGAGAGGATTATCTTAGCGTAGTTGTTCATTTTGTTGATGATGATTGGCAATTACAAAAGAGAGTTTTAGGGCTTAGGTTAATAGATGTCTCACATACAGGAGAAAACATAGCTGAAAGAATTAGGGAAGTAATTAATGAATTTAATCTTGCTGATAAAATATTTGCTGTCACCCTAGATAATGCATCTGCTAATTCTAGGGCTATTGAAATATTGCAACCTTTATTTTGTGTGTATGCTCAATCTTTTCTACTCCATCAGCGTTGTGCATGTCATATAATTAATTTGATTGTTAAGACTGGCATGAAGAGGGTAGGTGACCACATCGATGCTGTTCGTCAAGCAATCGCGTGGTTAACTGCTTCTAACCCGCGGATTGCTGCATGGAAGAGGTTTTGCAATGCGGCCGGTGTGAAAGCTCGTAAGTTTGCCACCGATGCAGAGCATCGGTGGAATGCAACGTATTTAATGTTAAAAGTTGTTTTACCTTATAGTAGTTTACTTTCTGATTTTGTTCAGTCACGTGGTGGCCCAAGAAACAGTGACGGGTCTTCAGTACTGAACGAGCATGTTTGGGCAATTGTCCAAAAATTTCACCAATTTCTAGAAACTTTTTATGATTGTACTCTAACTTTGTCACAAGTTTATTATCCAACTGCTAATATAATTTTGCACAACCTTCTTGAAATTGCTACTTTATTTAAAGAATACGAAAATGATGACGTTCTAACTGAACCTGTCTTTCACATGAAACAAAAATATTTGAAATATTGGAAAAATATACCTATGTTGTATGCTTTTGCTTTTGTTTTAGATCCTAGGTGTAAATTAAGGGGATTGTCTGCTATTTTATCACTTGTTGGAGATACTATAGGTGTAGATTATAGTTCTTTTTATACTGAGGTTAGACGTAAATTATATGAGGTTTTTGGAAGATATGAAGTAAAGTTTCAGGAAGTTCGCCAGCAGAGACCCCCTCCTATCCCCACTACAGGTAAGAAGAAGATACAGTGGGGTAGGATTTGGGGTGGATCGTCTTCAAGCCAAGGTGGTGGCAGTTCGTCGGCTACAAGTGGAGACGCCTCTTCACATGTTGTGGCCGAAGAGTTGTCCGGTTATTTGGACAGCGACGCCATCCACCACGAAGCACAAGATTTCAACGTCCTCGGGTGGTGGAATGACCACAAGATAACATATCCTGTGCTTTCAAAACTAGCACGGGATGTGTTGACGGTGCCCGTGTCGACGGTGTCCTCCGAATCGGCCTTCAGTCTATGCGGCCGAATCATCGAAGACCGGAGGACGACTCTGCGCAGCGACCACGTCGAAATGCTACTAAGCGTTAAAGACTGGGAGCTTGCTCGACAACATGCCCAATACACTGCGGACAACCAAGAATTGGCTGCCCAGTTCGAGCAACTCTACCTGGATCCAGACCAACCCCAGTAGAATTTTGTTAGAAGTAGTTCTGACCTTTGAGCTGTACTCTTTTCTTTGTCATGGTTTTCTCATTTTCCCCTATGAGTTTTTACATGACAAAGTTTTTAACGAGGCAGCATGTATCATTGTATCCTGTAATGATATAAACATCAATAAAGGTCATTACTATTTTTAACAAATTCTTTTGCAATATTTTCGCAAGTGTGGATTTATCTTTAAATTATTTCAAAATAATGAATCACAATCTATATTTTTAAATTTTTCAACACAACAAAAAATACCATTTTTTCTTTTTTTTAACATTAGCAAATCATTACTTTTTTTAAAAACTTTTATTTCCATTTTTTAAATACCATTTTTTAAATTTTTAACATTAGTAAATCATTACTTTTTTTAAACATTTTATTTCCATTTTTAATTTTTTTTCCCTTATACATTTCTTTTGCTTTTTTTTTTATAAAAACACTGTGCACTGGCGGGCTGGTGGCTGGCGGCCTGGCGGCCTGGCGGCTGGCGGCCTGCCGGCCTGGCGGCCTGGCGGCTGGCGGGCTGCCGGCCTGCCTTCACGGGCCGCCGTGCCCCGAACGGCCCGTGGGCCGCAGGCGTGCCGTGCCGGCACGGGCACGGCCCGGCCATCCACGGGCCGTGCTTGGGCCGGCGGCTCGGCACGTGGGCCGGCACGGCACGGCCCGTTTCATCAGCCGTGCCTAACGGGCCGTGCCGAAACGGGCCGTGCCGGACCCGTGCCCGTGCCGGGCCGGGCCGTGCCGCCCGTTTGGACACCTATAATCGGGTGGTCGTCTAGAAGGAGCCGTTCGTCCCAGAGAAGCATCATCTCACGCTTGTTTCGCAACATGTTTTCATGCTTTAGGCATCGCGATACAACTGTAGATTCAGGTGACTATTCCTCACGGGCTGGGAGGAGATCATCTTCCTCTGTCTTCACCGGCAGCCTGAGGAGCCAGATCACGAGCTGGAGATCGGAAGATGGCCACCCCGATGCCATTGCTACATGATAATGGTGGTATCATTTGGAAATTCATCATCACCTGCATCTGTTTGCTACCTTTTGTTTGATGATTTTGTATTAGTAGATACTAGCAGGAAAGATATGATGAGTATTGTTTGTAGACATAGCGAAATTGCTGCTTAATTTGTACATATAGCAGATTGCTCAGGTAACAATACAATTCAAATATCATAAATCTTTGGTTTGTCTATTCAAGATGAGCAAGATAATTGGTTACTTGAATAATCATTTCAACAAGAGCTTCGATTGTTTGTGCTTGTAGCAACCAATGGTTCCTTTTCAACTCTAGTCATTCCAGTGTTTGTGTTCTGTTAATTTACTTGCAGCCAATTGATCAAGGTTTTATATGGTATTCAACGGCCGAATATAATACCAGTTCAGAAATTTTATGCTTCACTATCAAGCTTCGTCGGTTCTTGAATTGGATATTGTTGTCTTCTCCAACTGTATCTTTTCATCCTTATATTTTCTAGCTATCTTCACTGGGAACAAGAGACTGTATGTTCATGATGCCTAATGACTTTGGCTTCCTTTTGGATGCTCTCTTCCTATCTATCTTCATATATATGTATTAAAGCATGAATCCTCTGTTCCTTTTGGAAACCTACTGCTGTCTTTGTTCCAAAAGGAAGTCAAGAGTATGTTTACTGCTGTCTGTCCTGTTTTGTTCCATAACTAAACAAAAGGAAGTCAAGCGTATGTTTCTTCAATGGTCCATATAACTGCTGTCTTGTGTGGATAGATTGTTGTTAGCTCCAATAATTTAGGCATTGTCCAGTTGTCTTATTCCTGGCATTGAGCTCTGGTTCGGTTGTTGACCACTTGAGCTGCAATCTCATAGTGCTGCTGGTGACTGCTGAAACATGGTACTATCAGTTTGCTCTGTCTTTTCTATCAGGTGCAGATGCATGTGCTACATTTGCTGGAGGAGTGCTGCTATTTCAGCGTGTGTGTGTGTGTAGCTGGTTTCCTCCGCATTGTGATTACGACATGGCATCTTCAAAACAGCCAGCATTCATTCAGGAGATATAGGTGCTGTTTGGATCCAGGGATTTATTTTTAGTCCATGTCATATCGGATGTTTGAATACTAATTAAAAGTATTAAACATAGACCAATAATAAAACTAATTGCATAAATGAGTGCTATTTCGCGAGACGAATCTAATGAGCCTAATTAATTCATAATTAGCACATGTTTACTGTAGCATCGCATCGGCTAATCATGGATTAATTAGGCTCATTAGATTCGTCTTGCAAAAAAGTCTAAGGTTATGAATGAGTTTTATTTTTAGTCTACGTTTAATACTTCTAATTAGTGTACAAACATCCGATGTGACAGGGACTTAAAAAAAATCCCTGGAAACAAACAGGGCCATAATGTGAAACAGCTTGTGCTGAACATTAATTAGAAAGTTGGTACACGATGAAAGAAAGGTTTCCATGTTTAATGCCATATTTGTCTGAAGGAAAACAATTGCTAGAGTAGTTTGGATTTCTCCAGCTCAAACATGCGTGTTTAATGTCTGAATCTCAGGTGGTGTCTGAATCTGCCACCTTTCCAGATCGCCCGTTTCATTGTTGGTTAGACGCATGCGTGGTGGAGCTGAGGTAATCCTTACTAATATATTTTCAAATGCAAATAAATTAAGCTTCTCATATGATGTGCCTCCCAATCCAGAAGTGTTTGTGTGCAGTACGTAGTAGTATGCAAGCAGTCAAGCAGAGGAAGAGGGGCATCCGGCTCTCTGGAGAGATGGGCCGGTGTGTTGGGCCGCATCATTGTTGGTCTCTCCGCACACTTGTTCTTGAAGCTAGCTGGATGACCAGCGTAATTATGCGGCTAGCACAAATACAAAATTAGAAATAAGCCTATTTTGTCTTTTTCATCTTTTCTCCTGGTTAAATCATCTTCCCCAACCATAAAATCGGGTATAACATCTCCCCCATCTTTGAAAACCAATGCGGATCGACTCTTCGATGGTTTTGAAAACCGATGTGAATCTACTTTTTTACATATAATTTTATTTAAAATTTGTTAAATAGCTATCTCGTTATATTATGACTTTGAAAGACCGAACCTTATTATCCCCGTATTTCTAATTTTATAGTTTTAAAAGTCACATCAGTTGCTACCCCTTACTTTTTTGTCACCCTTTTATTTGCTTGCTCGATTTATCACAGCTTGTATTCATTCTCCTTGGAATCTTTAAAAGTTGGATCTTGTAGTTTTTAGAGTTTATTGTCTCGGTTACGTTTTTATAATTTTTAGAAGTCCCGTCAAACGCCATCACTATATTCCTCTACGGTCCGCCTGTTGTCTCCTCTCTTTTTTGTCATTGGAATTTAAAAAATCGAACATAATTATCATTGGGGTTTATTTTTTACTTTCTATATGTCCTGCAAAACCGTCGACGACTCTGCCATTGTACTCCACTATGGCCCGCCCGCTGTCTCCCCTCTTTATTGTCATTGAGATTTTAAATGTCGAATATGCTTATCACTAGGGTTTATTTTTTACTTTATAGAAATCCCACCAACCACCGTGACTGTGCTGCTTAACAGCTTGCCCATCTTCCCTCCTCTTAATCGTTATTGGATTATATTTAGGGCTTTGTTTATAGTTTTTAGATATCCCATCAATTATGTGTGTTATAGGTGGACTATTTTTTATATTTTTCATTCTGATATTTTGTTATTTATAAATTGTATTACTACTTGAACTCCTATAATTATTTTTTATTTTTGAAATTTATTTTATTTTTTATTCTGAATTTAATTAATCTCATGATGTGTTCTAGTTGGTTTGGTTTCTTTTTTCAATAGTTTTTTTTATTTCGAATTTTAGTTCTTCATAAATTGTATTACTAGTTGAACTTTGTTTTATAATTTCAGAATTTATTTTATTTTTATTTTGATCTTAATTAATCTCGTATTGTGTTTTATATGTACTATTCTTTTAATATTTTTTTATTCTCAATTTCAGTTGTTTGTAAATTATATTCTTACTTGAACTCTTATTTTTATTTTTCTAATTGAAAATTTTATTTTATTTTTTAAAATTTTAATTAGTCTCTAATTGTGTTCTACATGAACTCTTATTTCAATATTTTTTATTTTTTATTTTTATTTTAGTTATTTCTAAATGTATTTTTACTCAAACTCTTTTTTTCTTCGATTAATGTGGGAATTTGATTAATCTCTAATTGTGTTTTACATGGGCTCTTCTTTCAATATATTTTTTTTTTCTGAATTTCAATTATTTCTAAATGTATTTCTACTCGAACTTTTTTTTTATTTTTTTCTCAATTAATATGAGAATTTTTAGCCTCCACAGTGAACGTTTTTTATTCCAAAATTTAATTATTTCTAAATGAATTCATACTCGAACTCTTTTTCTTTTCTTTATTTTAATTAATGTGAAAATTTTTAGCCTTCACAGCGAACATGATGTATTATTTAAAAACTGTCTTAATAGAAGATCGATAGATTGAGAAAATGATCCAACGAAACCAACCGTTTTATAACAACTCTTATTCACGGTTTGATATATAGAGATACAACAATCAAACTCAATTGGTAGACATAATAAACTGTTTGGGCCACGATTAACAAGGTGATAGAAATCGAACATGCATATGCATGTGTAGAGTTAATTAAACAAGTGAAAGCATACATACGCGCAGGAAGAAATCAAGAGAGCCATATCAGTCCCAGATCATGACGACGGCCATGACGGCGACGCCGAGGAGCACGGCGAGGAACTTGAATGCCGGCTTGTCGGCGGCGGTGGGGTGGTGGGGGCGGTAGCCCTTGGCGATGAGGTGGTTGATGGCGACGTAGATGAAGACGCCCGTGGCGAGGCCCATGGAGATGGCGTAGGTCCAGTCCGCCGAGCGGCCCTGCTCGGTGGCGTCGATGGCGATGCCGACGCCGACGCCGACGGGGCTGGACACGGCGAACGCCAGCGAGTAGACGATGGTCATGAGGAAGGGGCGCTTGGGGATCATCCGGAGCAGCGCGATTCCCATCGCCACCGCCGCGAAGATCTTGTGCAGCCCGATCGTCCACAGGTTCCTCCACGCCTCGCTCTTCGTCGCTGCATCGCATCACATCACATAGTCACATACATGTAGACATTAGAGAATGCAATTAACCTACCTTCTTCATCAGTTCATCTCCATACATTCCAATTTTTCTTCCTTCTGTTCGGTGCAAATATTCAAGTGAATTTTATACTGAAACTCTAGCTAATTGTTAATTGTAGTTTAAACTAGTACGTACAAAGTAAGAGGATCCATCATTCAAATAACTATATATACTTAGATAACTAATAAACTTAATTCGTATACTCATTAATTAGATGTCTCATCCTAGAGAGTGTTAATTAGAACCAAGAAACCTCTTGGAGCATAGGCAAGCTTAACTAACTAAAGTGAGTGTGTTTGCTATATGCAGAAACAATTTATCCAGCCCATATATATGACGATAAACACAAAAATGTAATTTGACCAACGTTTTAGTGGGTGGTGAATCCGCCAGTGATCACACAAGATTTTCAAGAAACCATATCATTAATTGTTCAAGTTAGCACATGCAGCTTTACTAGCTATTATAAATATCTATTCTAAATCAGACTAGTGCTGTATTTTTTTTGAAAGGACTAGTGCTGTACTGAAATTCCATGTCTTGAAAATTTGGAACTTCGACTCAACTGTAAGAATTAAGCAATAGGACCAATAATTCAAGTACTAGTAATAACTAAACTAGCTAATGAGACGATCAATATAATTAGGCAGGTCAAATAAAGCTGTAGAGAATCCGGCCGGAGACAGAACAAACACTAGGTTTTAGCATATATAACACAATCGGCTTAAAAATGAGGCAGCAATGAACATGAAACTTTGTCCCAGAAACTTGGAGCAAGAATAGATCAGTCTATATATTCTCAAGTAGTATATGGCAAACTGAATTTAATTGAATCAAATTGCAGCTGTGGTGTGTAATAGTACATATATATGACAAAGTTTCATGTTCATTGCTGCCTCATTTTTAAGCTGGAGTAGCTTAATTGTACTGACCTGAGACACCTATGGCGATCCCTTCGAAGACGGAGTGGAAGCAGAGCGCCACGATGAGCAGCACCGCGTCCTCGAACGACGATGTCCTCACAAGCATCGCCGGGTGCGCCACCGCCGCCGCGTCCTCCTTGCGGCTCACAGCCCCGGTGGCCTCCGCGTCGACGTCCCCCTCGGCTTGCTGCTCACTGACCTGGTTGTTGCTAACGCCGCCGCTCCTCCGCGCGACGGCGGCGATGACGAGGTCGCTGAGCATGGTGAGCAGGAAGCCGACGCAGGTGAGCATGAAGGAGAATGGATAGGGATTGGTAGTGAGGGCCTTGAAGGTGGCGGTGGAGTCGGCGAGGAAGTGCATAAGCGAGGTGCCGAGGAAGACGCCGGCGGCGAACTGGGTGCCGAGGAGGAGGAAGTTGTCGTTCCACCGGTAGAAGTAGGGGGAGACGCCGCCGAGGAAGGTGAACACCAGCAGGATCACCAGGCACCACACCTTCACGGCGATCAGCCCCTTGGACCGCACGCCGGACGATGACGCAGGCGTGGCCGGGGCGTCGACCTGCCCGTCGCCGTCGTCGATGCCGCCATGGCCGCTGCAGGCCTGGAACGACAGCGCGGCGAGGAGGAGGAGCACAGCGAGAAGGAGCGAACAAGCCCTCATCGTCATCGTCCTGCCCATGGTCGTCGCTCGCGCCGTCGCCGTCACGATCGACTTAGTATTGATCTCTACTTCTGGGCCAGCCACTAGGTAGGAGGCCGGATTGTGAGAGCTTATATATACACACGTCTGTACATATATATATATATATATATACATATACATATATATATATATATATATATATATATATATATATATATATATATATATATATATATATATATATATATATATATATATATATATATATATATATATATATATGAAGTTAATTCGGGTTTTGATTATATATGCCGTTTATATCTTCTATGATGATGCTAGGTTAAGCTAGATGTACGTTGTTACTTTATCCAATAATATAATAAACATTTAAAATTTAGAATACAATTTTATTATTAAACGTTGATCAACAATAACTTCTCGAATGCCGAGATTTTTGAAGGTGACACGTTCTAATATTATAAACTACAGTTACAATACCTCATTTTCAAAATGTTTTTTCATAATATTTAACCATTAGACTTATTAAAGAATTAGTATAAATATGTAAAAATATAAGTTAATATTATATTTTATTTGATGATAAAATAAGTCATCACAAAATAAATGATATTTATATAATTTTTTAAATAAAACAAATGATCAAACGTTATGCGAAAGGCCAACGACGTTATACATTTTAAAATGGAGGGAGTATATTTTATAAGCTTGTAGTCTAGACTTCAAAATTTTGATTGAATTTTATTATATATAAACGTCAAATATATATAACCGAAACAAGTATTGATTAATATATAATATAATCCAGTGACGTGTATTAGCGGGAGATGAATTCTAAATTGACAAGCCAGAGTTTTTAATAAGTAAGAAGCTAAATTAAATATATAAAAGCGTGAAGTCTTGCTCGGGCCATCGCATATGTATCTGCATCAAGGAACGAACGAACGAACGTACTCCACCACATTGTGTGCAGTACAAGTGCTGACTTTGTGAGGGTCAAGTTGTACTGCAACTTGGGAGCTGTACGTCCCCTAACTCCCTTGTCATGTATGAACTGGATGATGAGTACTCCTGCTAGCTAGCTAATTAAGTTGGTTAATTATTTGGTATATGCTCTCTCACCAATAATCTCTGAATTGGATGTTTAGATTAATGAATACTCCTACTAGCCTCTTCAAACGCGACTTATCCATTCATCCTCCATGGCATATACGGACACAAGTGACGGCACAGCTTTCCCTTTCAATTACATGAGAGACTCACAGTCTCACACCCACACACATCATCACTGAACACATTTTGCAGCATACGGGATCCATTAGCTTAAAGCATGCTAAAAAAATACTGATAGTACTATCGTATATCCTACGATATTACTACCCATGGTGAATTATACGTGTCACACAATGTGGAACATTTTTTAGTAAAATTGACGTGGGATTAACATACTATACGTATGGGTCACAAGATCCTTAGGCTGTGTTCGTTTGGGAGCTTGGGGAAAATATTTCCTCCGCATGAAAAACGGAACGACTCATTAGTGCATGATTAATTAAATATTTACTATTTTTTTTAAAAAAGAATTAATATGATTTTTTAAAACAACTTTCGTATAAATTTTTTTTGCAAAAAACACACCGTTTAGCAGTTTGAAAAACGTGCGTGCGAAAAAAGAGAGATGTGAGTTAGGAAAGTTGGGTAAAGAACTCACCAATTGTTTGCAGCCATGGTCTTCAAATCCTCTTTTCGTGGTTCAACTGGCAAATAGTTAAGAGACCAACTCTTTAGAGGAGCAAAAAATTAACTGCAAATCTAAAAAAAAGTATTTGGATAATTACCAAATCTAAAAGTGACAAATAGTTAAATTCTCCCCAACCATAGTAACTACTTCCTCCGTCTTTTTTTTAAGCTCTTTTCATTTATACCAATGTAAATTTATTTTTATAGTAATCATTGTATCGGAGTTTACGAAAGTATAAAATAATTGTATCAAAAGTAGGTGAAATGAGAAATAGTTGTAACCAAATATGATAAAGTGATAAATAATTGCATTAAGATTTAATAAAGTATAGGTATTCTAATTTTTTGGTTTGTATTGGTATGTATAAAATAGGTAAAAAATAAATTTATTTTATAAAGAAGGTAATACTCCAATAATATATCCGTGCTAATGTTATGGGATATTGGTAAAACAAACCAAACTTAGAATACCGATATTAAAAAACAGAATAAGATGGATTGGGATCAGCTGCAGTTGCAGCTATAACTGCAAGTTAACCAGTCTTCATTGATCCACCATTCAACAGAACACTAACGGCTAGATCCAAGACACTATTTCTTCCTTTAGTTCGTTATTTTACAGAACATACATATAAACAATTCACTTAGATGATATATGAAAAAGTTTATATGCAATCCTTTTTTTTTAAAAAATCATTCATATTCACATCTAAATTAATTTTATGATGTATAAATTACAAAATAATTAATTCATGAAATTCAGAATAATAAATTAATTTAATTAATTTACTAAATAACTGAAGGGGAGACGAAGGAGGGAAAATATCAAATCTCCTTCTATCCAAGGATCAGCTCTCTCCATCTAGCCATTGGTTGCTTATTCAACGGTTGGATGTATGGACTGCTTAACTTGCAGTCAAAGTGGCAACTGCACCTAACCCGGATTAGCTGATGATGGTAACATGTAAGGGCATCCTCCTCACAAGTCACAATGTATGGTGCTTTCAAAGGCCCCCTCAAAAAAAATAGTATGCCGGTCCTTGCCTTATTCATTTCAGCCTATGCAATTATTGATATATATACTTTCAAGGAAAAAACTGCAATTCAAGCCCTCTAGGTAGAAAACAATTCAGAGCTATGCCCCTACCTCACATGTCAGCCACACTTCTTTTATCACCCCTCTCAATCTCTTCTCTCTCTCCCATCTTCCTTTTACTTTCCTCCCCCATAACATCATTTTCTAAATTCCACACAAAAGTAAAAAAAACAATGAAGGGAAATTCCGTATGTAGCCAAGAATATGCAAGAATTGAGCATGAGATGCTCTTTACAAAACAAAGAATCACCATGATAAGTTTTTAAAAAAGAGATCTATACAGAATTAAATTGAATAGTATTAACGTTAGGTACATATGCATAGAAACAAGCATACAAGAATCTATATAACGGGACTTATTAACTCAGGTCCAAGATACTTCCTCATAGATAAATCAGTATCAAATCAATCTTAAGTAGAAGATTCCAAAAATCAACTTTGTACTTCATTTACTGGCTCAAATTTCTAACGAAAAAAATAAACAGAGCATACTTAGACCTATCAGCTTTGTTCTTCCCTGTCATGGTCACATAGAATTAAGAAATATCAGCTTCAAAACCCTCACACACCGTTGCTTTAGAGATGTGCCTCGATTAAATAGAGGAGCTATTGGGTAAAGGGGCATAGGCCAAACTGTTTGGGACGGCTTAAGATTTTGAAAGACAGCTGATGAGAAGCTAGCTGATGAAAATCTAGAGAAGCTAAAAAAACTCAGCTTCTTGCTTCTAGTTCATTTTTTGGATTCTACAACTACAGCTTCTCAGAATCTGGGTAAAAATCTAGATTGTTTGGAGAGCTTCTGACAGCTAGAGATTTTAGGAGAAGCTGCAGTTGTCAGAAACTCCTCCAAACAGACCCATAGTAGAAGACCTCGGGAACCTGCAAGCATCCATAAACTATATTGTGGTTAACCCAAACCTTGCACAATGGCCTCGTTTGGTAGAGCTCCAAACTCCAACTCCCAACTCTAAACTCCAACTCCAGTGAGAGCTGGCTCCTATAGGAGTGAAGTGGGTATGAAAGTGTTTGGCTAGATTGGTTAGCTCCACGTCACCACGTCCCTTGTTGGCATTTCATCAAATACCTGGTTAGCGTCGCCCTGTCGCCTCCGCCGTGACGCCGACCCCGCGCCACCGCCGACCCCGCGTCGCAGCCCGCGCGCCACCTCCCGCACGCCACCGCCATCCGCGCGCCTCCTGTGCGCCACCTGCCGATGCCGCCGCCGCCCCCATGGCCCTCGTGCGCCGCACCACCCGCCCATCGCCACCAACGCCCGCCACCACTGCCCGCCGACGCCGCCGCCGCCGCTGGTCACCGTTGTTAAGGGAGGAAGATGGGGAGAAGAGAGAACGGGAGGAGATGGGGTAGGAAGGGGTAGTTCAGTGACATTTTGGTGTAAATACACTAAAAAAATTAAAGGGCAGCAGGTCTTTTGAGATGGAGTGGAGCTGTGGAGCAGCAAAAACCCAGCTCCACCCACGTAGTACAAATTTGCGGAGCAGCTCTGCTAACTCCGCTTCAAAAAAATAAAAAATCTATACCGTTTGGCACAGCTCCAGCTCTAGATAAGTTGGAGTTGGAGAGTTAGAGCTGTGCCAAACAGGACCAATATCAGGAATTCTATCTCACAAGGCACCCATTAAAATTATCAAGTGCATAGTATATTAGATGCACGATCACGTTACACTAAATATATTTCCAGAATATTACAGCATTAGGAGCTGAGTATCTCGAGGATAAAATGGAAATTAAGCATTGGAATACAAGGAACATATATGGCCATCGTATCATAGTTCATTTTTTTGCAAGAGGAAACTTCAATTTTTTTACACAATAGATTGAAATATCTGAAGAAATCAAAGTATAACTCTCAGTTGCTCAAACATGAAAACTAAATATTTGTCCAGACCCCCTCCTCATGGTCAGGACTTTAATTGCACAAATTCTGGGTCAAACCTAATGTGACGGTCAAAAACCATGTTTCCTTCCATTTACTGCTGTGACTAGATTTTTATTACTAAACTTGACAGGGCACACAAGACTGAATCCATGCTTCCATGTCTGCCTTTTCATTTACAATTTGAAAAATGGAATTGGCCTGGGAGGTGAAGACGACGTGGATGAGGTCGCCGGTAGGCCACCGCTCGTGGAGGATAGTCGCCGCCGAGGACACGCCTCTAATGGGACTAAAAAAAAATGAAACCTGAATTTTAAGTCCACCTAACACATCAGAGGGCTAGCTGAATTTGAGAATATGAAACCCCTGTTTGTTAAAGATTCTGGACATTGTCAATAGGTTCATCTGGCAAGGTCAAAGCTTTCAGTGCTTAATTAAGTACTAATAGTGATACCATCAAGAAGAATGTCACACGCTTCGAATTATTGGTGGAAAAATTTTTCTTTACCCAATAGACCTCAATTAAATTTGACAATATAGTATATTTCAGTAGTACTCTTCAAGCAATGCAAAAGGTTATTGATGAGGACATCCCAGCCATACGTAATCCACCCTTGGTTACACCGGATGCATCAGCTACGCTGGTTATCCATAGGTTACACCAAGTCCAACTTCGTTTACACATAAAAAAACAAGAGCAGGACCAGCTGCATGTAACCAAGCTGATACGCATGCACATGCTTATAAAGGACCGGTTATATGCAGTCGTGTTAAGGAACTCCAATAAGAGATGAATGCTTTCATCTCTAGGTCGCATTTCAATATTAATGAGAATTATATATTGCCTAAGTCGTGTGCTCTGCTCTTACTCAGGTTTACACATGACACTACTTCACTGGGTTACATAGAGAACACATAGGGTTACACGAAGAACACTAAAATTGTTTTCCAAGATGAGGAGAGTTACATGCGCAAGATCAGGGTTACACTTCAAGAGCCTCAAATTCAAGCGATATGGTTGGAAAGCTTATCAAGTCTACTTTTCAACGCAACAAACGGAGTATCATTTGGATTTCTCAATATAAGGAGTTATAACCCAATTATTGAAGATTACGCAGAAGGCGAGAAGACGCGTGAGAACTGAAGGACACATTTTGAATGCTTCACCAGTTGGCCTTTTACCTCCCAACGTGGTGACTTTAGTTCATACCCATCTAGAAGGGTTGTTCTAGTATAAATATGTCGCGCCCCAAACTAGCCCCGAACGGAGGCCAGAATAAGGCGATCCAAATTAACCTGTATGCCTGTACCAGTCCCAAGAAATAACGCTGGTACAACAGGAAGATAGAATATCACAACAACGGTGGTCTCTTTATTAAGAGTAGACTTACAAACAAGGTTGGAACTGCGGACAGACCCCGAGTTCGCAACAGCAGTACAAAAAGGCGGAAGCGGAAAGGCGGAGACTAGCCCTATGCCACAAGCAAAGCCTTGGGGAAAGGCCGAAACCCTACTACTGCTCGTAGTCCGCTTGCTCCTGGAAGAACTCTTCTTCAGCCGGGCCCATCTCTTCATCTTCAAGAACTGGGGGAGAGGTTATTTATATAGAGCAAGAGTGAGTACGGGAGTACTCGGCAAGTCAAGGGAATTAAGTGTTTGATGCAAGCTTCAAAGGAGAGCCAATTATTTTTCACATTCGATTTTAATTTAAGACTTTCGGAAACCACTAAGTGAGTGCTTCTCAACGACACGGACGAGAAAGTGCGTCTCATCCGGCCGGAGCAGTGGAATTGTATGAATTGATTCTTGTCGGTACGAAAGGCTCCCTGCCAATCGTTCACCGACACCGGCTGCACCAACAGCTACAAACAAGGCACGTCGGCACGAGAGGCTCCCTGCCAATCGTTCACCGACACCGGCTGCACCAACAGCCACAAACAAGGCACTGAAAGGGGGGTTTCTCACACCAACAACAGTTCACAAGGTAGTCATTAAAACTACGCTAGGGAATCACCTCACATCCGCCCATGACCGTGGGCATGGCTGTTCGAACAGTTGTTAACCTCTGCAGAGGGGGTACACTTTACCTACACGACGTTACTAACCTCGAGTCACCCAACCTGTGCCTCACAACCACGTCTGGCGACCTTGAGGCTTTCACGACAAGGCATTTCGAAAGCCGACTCAGGGTCATCTTATGCCAACGGGAGGGGTCCCACGGACCAACACCAGGTTAGGTCCCAGACCATACTGTGCCAGGAAGCCTAGGGGTCCTCCCCGACACCACCCCGACGAATCCACTTGTCCCTTGGCATCAAGATTTCCCTGGCCTAGGTAGTTACTCAGCCAGGGGTGTCCCATATCACCCATGTGGTCGTACTTGAAATATGCTCGGATGTAATTCCTAAGGAATCGGTCCTTAAGGCGAGAACGGGTAGACCGTAGCTCCAGTACGTCTCCCGCACCGCGAGTTTTGGAAAGTCACTTTAATTTTTCAAGGCACCGAACCAAGTGTCGGGTTTTTCAAGCATTTTGTAAACTCAAGTTTTACCCAGTTGACCATTTTAAATTTGAGGGGAGTCTCGATATTCGTACGCGGGGTGCGAATACCGAGACCTCACCTGAAGGGTGACAAGGGGTGTTAGGGTATTCAATAATCAAGAAGGGTAAATGCAGCAATTGGGTAGGGCCTGCCAGTTGTATTGCAAACCGAGGCCAAGGTGTTAGGTGCAACCTAAAGTATGCATAGTTTGCGGAATCAAAATAGTTAATTTTAAATTATAGGTTCAATTGATCAAAGGTGACTTGCCTTGCTCGAGATCTTGAGCTTCTTCCTCGAAATCCGCGCACTGCGGGTCTTCTGGCTCCGAAACTACACGCGAAACGAGACAACTCAACACAACGGTAAAAAGGAAGCCCTATTAATGACCACTAAGCATGCCATGGGATAGATCTCGATTTTTGAGAAATTTTGGAAGTTGAACGGAGTCAATCAGACGAACGGTTGAGAAGATATGAATTTTCTAAGATTAAATGATTTTTTGTCTAAAGGAAAAGGAATTATTAATTCCCTTGGAAAAGAAAAAGAAAAGGGGACTTGAATTGAACTTTATTTTTGGGCGGCTAGGTACGGCCTAATGGATTGGTGCGGGCGCGGCCGAACTAATGGGCCGGCGCGCGAAAGAAACGGCCCAAGGCCGAGTGGACGCGCGAGAGAGGCCGATGGGTCGGAGGCCAAGCGGCGCGGCCCAACGGGCGAGCGCGGGGCGCGGCCGAGCGAGCGGGCCGACGCACGAAACGGGGAGAGAGGCCGACTGGGCCGAGGCCGAGTGGCGCGCAGCCTGGTCCGGCTTCCCGAGTAACTCGGGGCCGACGAGCCAGAGAGGAGGGGAGGCCGAGTGGGCCGGGGCAAGCCGCGGCCCACGCGGACGGCCGGATCGGTGGACCGTGGTCCACTGCACGGGCGCTAGGGCAGGACCCACCTGTCAGTGACCCGATGCGCGTGAACCCGGCGCACGGAATGAAGCGAGGCCGTCGGCGCTCGCGTGGCGCCGACGTAGCTGCCACGGAGGCCGTCGGGAGGGGCGAAGGGGAATGGCGCCGGGATCGATGGCGGCGAGGCTCGGAGAAGGGGGAAAAGCGCCGGAGCGGATTGGGGAGAGAGGGGAGCGAGCCATCGGCTCGGATTCGGGAGAGGAGGGCCGACGGCGGCAACGGCGGCGCAGGGGAGAAGCGGAGGAGAGGGGCGGTGGCCATGGCGACGCCCGGAGGGGGTCTACGGGGGCTAGCTAGCGCCCTAGGTCGGAAAAGAAGAGGGAGACGGAGGGGAGAGGGAGGGGAAGGAGACGGGGCCGGGGTCCTGTTCTCGCGTCCTTGGCTGCGGCGGCGGACGGCAAGAGCGGAGGCGGCACGGCGCGACGGGTTGGAGGGGATAGAGCTCGGCGGCGGACGGCAATGGCGGCCGAGCGGAAGGAGGATTTAAAGGGAACCGCTCGGATTTAAAGGGAAGGGAGCGAGGTTGGTTCACAAACGGAGCTCAATGCGGGCGAAGTTGGTTCGCGGAGAGGGAAGAGAGGCGGTGGAGTCGCGCCGGGGGGGGGGACCGGCGCGCTAGCGGCTGAGCGGCGGCTGCCGGTGACGTCGGCCGGTCGGGAAAAGAGAAAAAGGGGCGTGGCCAGGGGCGCGCAGGGAGACAAAGGGAGGGCGCGCGCTCTCCCCCCTTGGCGGCACGCGTGCAGGGCGGTGGGGCCGAGAGCGGCGGACACTGGCGAAAACGGGACGGAGAGAGAGAGAGAGAGGAAGAAACGGCGAGGAGAACGAGCGCGGTGGTGAGAGAGAGAGAGCGCCCGCTCAATCTCGCGGGTGTGCGGCGCACGTGCGCGGCGCGCCCCGCGCTCGGGCTGCGCGGACCAGGCCGAGCTGCGCAGCCCAGCGGGGAAAAGGGAGAGGGACGGGCCGAGCGAGCGCCCCGGGTGGGAAAAGAGGCCGGGGAGAAAGGAGGGGCGACTGGGCCGGACAATGGCCCGAGAAGGAAAAAGGGAAACAGGCCGAGAGGGAAAAGGCCCGAGGAAGCGAGAGAGGTAAAGTAGACTTTGGCTGAGAGGGAGTTTGGGAGGGATTAGGGTTCGAATTCAAAATTCGACTCTGCGATTTTCTCCGGGATTGAGCCGAGAGGGAAACACGAGATCCAGGCACACAACAAGATTCAACCGAAGAGCAAAATTTTCGCAATTAGAGTTTTTAGAAATTAGTTTTTCCGCTAACGCCGCGACAAAAATGGGCGTTACAAAATATCATCCATATGGTACTATACAAAGCATTTGAATCATATGATGAATTAAAAATCTGTATGGTTTTATAGCCAAGTTGCTGAGTGCCTTGCACACCCTTGTTCTTCGCTGTTCTTCGTGGACTTGTGAAGAGATCCCTTAATTCGTGCTCTTGGCTTTCGGGCCTTTTGAGTGGATTAGTCTCGGATTGTGATTTTGTGGTCGTTCGGAGATCGAGACAAACTCCTCAAGGTTTTGGTTGCTCTATCCCCGTTGCTTGGTCGCATCCAACCTTGGTCAGGTATAAAGCTATTTATCCGTTGTTCTCAGCAAGTTATCCTTTCTCCGTGAACCTATTGTCGTAACGATCGAGACACCTCTCGCCGATTCATATCAGTACCTATCATATATATATATATATATATATATATATATATATATAAAATAAAATATAATACAATATAATTTTGTTTGTGTATTTCAAAATGATGATCGTAGTACTTGTGTTTTCAAAATACATAATTACAACCTGTAGAAGTGATGCTGACACAATGGGTGGTATGAGCTGGACTGTCCTATCTAATGGAAAAGGGTTGCTGGTACAAATAATTTTAATTCATAGAGTAAGTAGCTAGTGCGTGTTGGGAACTCCTTACTAGTTAGTACTCCACTAGCTAGCACAATATCTATCTAATGGCCTAACACACTGCTAATCAATCTTAGCTGACGGGATTGATAAGCATGGTCAATTACTTGTGAAATTGGTGCAAATAGAGATCCCACGAAATCCCTCGAAATCGACTGCACCGATAAAGATTCCAGGCTTGCAATAGTGTTTGTGATGCTAACTAGGCGACGGTGATGCAGACGGGCGGCCTGTGGCGACACGAGCAGTCTGGCCAAGACGACAACGACAGTGGTGCCATGAGGTAGGCGTTGCTGGCCTATGGCGGGTACCAATCCAGATGCTAGTACTTTTGCAGCGGCGCGTTGCCGCCACAAGATGGCCACGTTGGAAGGCTAGTATGGGGGAGAGGAGATCCATTCATCTCTCTCACCCTCTCCCTCTCCAACCTAACTGCGTGGATGGATTTAGAGCACGCTAGATGTCGAGCTCCTTCTTGATGGCCAGCCGGCGATGAGGCGCTGGTGAGGTGGCTGTGCGTCGGAAGAGTGCGGTTGGTGGTGGCTCTATGTCGCAAGCATCCTCAACACAGGAAACAGAAAGATCACTGGCGAAAGTTTAGACTTGTCGGGCCAGCAACGGCGATGTTTGAGGGCGCCGCTTTCCCCTTGGGGCATGCCTTTTCTACCCCCGATGGATTTCTCTAGGTGACAACCACGTCCTGACCCTAAAGCGGGTAGCGACGACACTTTCGGTATCGTATCCTTCCTGAAAGCGTTGTTTAGAAGATCCTTTCCTTCGAGACGTTGAGTTCCTTATCCCAATAGTAACGGGATTCGGTTGTAGACGTGTGGTGTGATTGTTTTTTTCTGACTATAGCCTCTCATGACTGTAGTCTTGTAATTTTTTTTTACTCATTCAATATAAAACATCTATCTTGTACGTACGTGTTGTTTAAAAAAAACGTATAGGTCGAGACTGATTAGCTAGTCCATGCATGGACTTCATTCATTTTTGCACGTGTACGTGTTCTCTGTAAACAAGTTACTACTCCGGAACTTCCTATCCATTTGATTTGTCGGGTGATTTCTAACAAAAAAAAAATCACCCAGATTTTTTCAAACCTTAGATTTACATCCAACGGACTACAAAAGAAAATAACAAATACATATTTACTTACACGACACTTTTATTAAAATTATAGTGCACTTATGTGTCATATCAACTAAATTTATGTCATATCAACTGAATTTACAAATATATTTTTAGTTATATAGGACTGTAATTTTATTTTTTAAAAAAATAACAAACACATATTTACTTACATAGCATTTTTATCAAAATTACAGTACACTTACATGTTATATCAACTGAATTTACAAATGTAATTTTAGTTATATAGGACTATAATTTTATAATTTATATTTTATTTTAGTTTCAAATGTCTTAATTTTTCAACTGTTAAAGAAATCAATTTTTATTTAGATGTTTAAGATATGTTAAATTTGTTGTATCAATTAGTACTTAATTTGACATGTAAATTAACAAAGAGATATTTCTTAATTTGACCGATGAAAATTATATACTTCATGCATTTTATTCGCATGGCAAGACTAATCCACGTCGACTCCCTGACGACCTCATCCACGGCAATTGCTGCACAAATCTGGCGCAAAGATCCTGCGGCCAAAAAAACATCAAACGCCACGCAGTCCGTCGTTGCCTCGTAGCCCCGCCACCCACTAGAAGTCACCGGATCCACTGCTCGGAGAGACGAGGAGGCCGGCCAAGAGCGGAAGATTGAGGGAGAGAGGAGTCGAAGTGGGAGAGCGATGAGGATAAGTATTTAGTGGTGTGAGATGGAAAGGATACTATTACTCCTCTCGAACATCACAGGAGGGACTCTCCTGCGAAAATACGCCTGTTTTCGCAGATGGGTCTTTACTGATACCCCTAAACTTTTTTCGTAGGCGGATCGACTTTTAGTCCGCTTGTAAAATTAAAGGGAGTGTATGAAAAAAAATCATATTTGTAGTAACGACCATGCATGCATCAACGAGAATGTCACACGCTTGGAATTATTGATGAAAAAACTTCTGTTTACGCAATAGACCTCAATTAAATCTGACAATATAGTATATTTCAGTAGTAGTAGTCTTCAAGCAATGCAAGGAGGATATATATTTTTTTTTGTTTGTGTATTTCAAAATGATGATCGTACTACTTTGTATATATCTTGAAAATAATTACAACTTGGAGAAGTGATGACACACTATGGGTGGTAGGAGCTGTCTGAAGAGGGGAAATATCAAAGGTACCAGTGGCATGTCAAAGAGGCGAGAGGCATTAATTAGTAACGTATCTACTTGCCTGTTATAACACACACAACACACACATATATATATAACACCCATATGGGATATCATGGTGCCAGGGTTTCAAGGTATGAAATACATAAATTCACTCAAATTTCTCAAAAAATTTTAAATTGTGAGTATATACCTAGGTATAAGAATTTGATTCATACCTATACCTAGCAACAAAACAACTCAAATTTAATTTTATTTTACAATCCATTATTACATACCTATCTAATTATATGTTTGGATGTTATATACCTAGAATCAAATCTAACCAAACATGTTCAAATTCAGTTCAAACTTATTTGAACTAGTTAGTAAAAAAGTTAATGTTCATATCTAAACATTTCAAAAAAAAAATCATACTCATTTGAATTTGGTATATACTTTATTTAAATTTTGGTGTCAAGGTACCATGATACCCTAGTTAATTTTATAACACATAGCCTGTTTTCCGGCCTCCCCTTCTATCTGTCGGAAATTTAAACCACCTGTAATTGTATTAATGGAAGAGATCATTTTCATTCGTAGCAGCTTAGCTAGCTAGTGCGATCCACCCTCTGCTATCTTCACATGCAGATCGATGGCAATTTAAACCACCTGTGCTAGCCAAACTGCTAACGGAGGAGGGGTGCCGGGATTCGTGAAGTACTTTGGGAACTCCTTAGCACATTAATTAATTTATGTAATGGCCTTCTGACACTCTGCTAATCATATCTTAGCTGACGGGATTGATCGATATATATGGTATGCATGGTCAATTACTACTTGTTGAAATTAATTAAGGTGCAAATCAAATAGAATTCCCGCCCTCGAAATCGACTGCATATATGCACCGATAAAAGATTATTCTAGAGTTGTGATGCAAAGTAGACGAAGTTTAGATCGAGACTAGCTATACTCCATGGACTTATATTTTTGCACGCGCGTGTATGTAGTTCTCTGTAAACAAGTTACTAGTAGTTTGTACGTTTTCGCTAGGTTTGTGATTTGTGAACATGCATGCATGTACTGTACGTACGTCGTCTCTCTCAGCTGGCTCAGTCGTCCCCGCCCGGCCTCTCCATCATCATATCATATCATATCGCGCGCGGCCTATAAAAGGGCCATGCATCTGATGAGATATCGAAGAAGCATCTGCAAGCTAGCACTGCAGCTAGCGAGATCGAAGAGCAGCAGCTAGCTAGCACTCGATCGATCGATCGATGGCAGCAGCGACGTCGAGGCAAGGTCGAGCGTGCTTGGTCGCTCTCCTCCTCGTGGCTCTCTTCTCAACCTTGTCGCCATCGGAAGGGATCAGGGAAGCAGCAGCGGCGGCTACTTTGCGTCGGCGCCAGGTGCGGAGCCTCCTCAAGCGCCTCAACAAGCCTCCTCTCGCAACCATTCAGGTACTACGAATATATATATATATATATATATATATATATATATATATATATATATATATATTTCCTTTTGCATTTCACATCTAGTTGCAAACTAATTAACACTGATTATAAATTAACTGCATGCAGAGCCCAGATGGAGATATCATAGACTGTGTGCACATCTCCAGACAGCCTGCATTCGATCATCCTCTCCTCAAAAACCATACAATCCAGGTGAATTAAGCACCATTATATTATATATTATATATATATATATATATATATATATAATTTCATATATAATTAATTTCACTCTACACTACCAATTAATATATATAATGCATGCATACGAATAATGCCGGTTCCAGATGCGGCCTTCTATCCAGCCAAGTGGTATGTATGGTGAAGCAACACGTCCATTCACTCAAACATGGAATCAGAATGGCGAAAAGTGCCCTGATAACACCATACCAATCCGAAGGACCAAGGAGGAGGATGTGTTGAGGGCCACCTCTATTACAATGTTTGGCAAGAAGACGCATGGGAGCCCTCACCCTCACCCTCGCTCTCCCTTGGGTGCTGTCACAGATGGCCACCACGTATAGTACCATCCTCATCTCACTTTACAACTAGCTAGCTAGCTTGTCTTCCTCGATGTTCGATTATTACTATTGTTTCCAAAATAAATTTTTTATTAATTTAATCTTCCTTTGAGCAGTATGGTGTAGCATATGCAACTGGGGATGCCAACTACTATGGAACCAAAGTGACCATCAATGTGTGGCAACCAACGATTGCGACATCCGGTGATTTCAGCCTGTCCCAGCTATGGATCACAGCGGGCTCCTATGCTAACAATGACCTTAATACCATTGAAGCAGGATGGCAGGTACGTGACACCTAAGAGCAAGATTAATAGAAGATCTAGCTGCTAGCTTAAAAGTCTTTCCATGTAATCAACAGCTAACATAGAGCCAACTTGTACAATAGTTACACATAAACATATACTACATCATTCATATATAGATCATCTTTTATACGCACATAATGTCTAGCTTGGAGTCTGTGTTGTATCTGGCTGCAAATCTGGAGCTCACTTTTTTCTCTCTCCTCTACGTGAGCATAAACATGATGTGGTAATTTATGAAGCCTGCTTATGTCATTTATTGTACTCGCTCTAAGTACATTAGAGGGAAAAAAAGTTCTATTAAATCCTACCTGCATGCCTTGCAGTTTTCATGCATGATACATATACTCCCTCCATCCAAAAGTTTAAAACTTATTTCTTTTATCATCAAGATCAAGGAGTAATTAATTTATCCACCATATGACATAACCAATAAACTATACACATGCATACAACAAATAAGTATTAAGATGGCTTCTTGGGTACTAGTCAACAATTTAATTTAGCACATAGAGACTACAACTAAATCCTAGACTTTTGAAAAAACCAAAAAAATAAATAGGTAAAGACTTTTGGATTGAGGGAGTACTAGACTATGTTCTTTCTTGATCTATTCATGCAAGCTCTTGTCCCTGTGCATGTCTAGCATTGAAGGTAAGATTCCATGTTCAGTTTTGCTACGGAGGCTAGTCTTATGGATATCTACTCGTATCTACTAATATCACTATACTGTTGTACAAGTTCTAAGCATTAATTTTGCAATGGTTGTGCATTCTTTTACGGTGATGGCTCAGAGCTATGCACATTAATGTTTCAGGTGTACCCAGCTATGTATGGGGATGATAAAACTAGACTCTTCATCTACTGGACTGTAAGATATATAAACATCCTTTGTACCTTCATTACTAGTAACAATTAATATTTCGCCCCTATTCTATTACGGTATGGACTTAATTAATGGCATAAAGGTACTAATTGATTCCATTGATGTGGAATATATATTGTAGCGTGATGCATATAACAGAACGGGATGTTATAATCTAGCGTGCTCAGGGTTCGTCCAGACAAACCCGCAGTTCGTCCTCGGTGGCAGCATATCCCCTGTCTCCATCTATGGTGGCACACAATATATCTACGATTATTTAGTTTGGAAGGTAAATCGTACGCAGAAATTAAGCTATTTAACATTCGAAGCATATTTAACAAAATCAAATTAATTCTTCATGAATGGACACGGAGAATCTGTGTCATCTAGTAGCTACTTCAATTCTTGTTCTTCCTCAAGACACCTTTAATACAATTTAGACTTGAGTAATTAATTAATCTCCAGTAAAAAAAAATGAATGAATGAATTTGCATGCAGGACCCAGCTGGGGGCAACTGGTGGTTACAAGTGCAAGGCAATTATGTGGGCTACTGGCCATCGTCCATCTTCACCCTCTTGCAGACAGGCGTTGCCGACACAGTGGAATGGGGCGGGGAGGTGTATTCGCCTCAGATTACCACACCCATGGGCAGTGGACATTTCCCAGAGGAAGGGTTCGGCAAGGCCTGCTTCAGCAGCGCAATCCAAGTCGTTGATTCCTCCAACCATCTCAAACCACCAAACGGTGTGGGCTTGATAGCTCCGCTGCCCAGTTGCTACAACATCATGAGCGGTTCCTCCAGTACCACCAGCTGGGGCACTTACATCTACTATGGCGGGCCTGGCTGCCCTCAAAACTCTCAAATTGAAGTCATGTAGAGACCCTTAATTTACATGTACGCACGATCAACATGCATGCATGTCGCTCGCGTTTATATTATGCATTATGCATTGCTAGTGTAATGGCCCCGCCCCGTCCAATAATAAAAGTGTTGTTAGCTAGGGTCTATACTAGCTAATAGTACATGTCGCAACCAAGCTAGCGTTACAAGCTGGCAATAAATGTATTGCTACAATTCACTGGATGTTATGTTATGGGATATAATAAGCAACTTATTTAATCATTACTTATTACAAGCACCACAGATCGAGGGGCCCTAAAGAAAGTGATAACCCTATACATTTCCTCATAAGCCCAGTTGAAGCTATATGTCGGATGATCTAACCCCTTTTCACACAGTACTGGAGAAAGGACACCGTTGGAGCCGGTACTGATGCATGCATCGGTACCCCACTACTACAGAAAGGGGCTTTCTGGACGAGGCCCCCAACCGTTTCCAGGCGGGCCATAAGTGGCCGCGCCTAGAAAAACCGGTCCCGAGGGGGCCGGCTGTTGAACCGCACGCGATAATAAGTTATCCCGTGCGGTCGGCTTAAGCCGACCGCACGGGATAACTCATTATCGCGTGCGGCTTCCTTAAGCCGACCGCACGAGATAAGATTATCCCGTGCGGTCCGCTTAAGAACCCGCACGGGATAATGCTTATCCCGTGCGGTCCTCTTAAGAACCCGCACGGGATAATGATTATCCCGTGCGGTTCGTTAGGTGAACCGCACGTGATGATGCACTATAAAACAGCTCCCACCCCCCGACAGTGCCATTTGAACTTGGTGTTTCTCTCTCCAAAAAATTGCAATTATAGAGGGGAAGGTTTTCAACTTGTATTCTTCAATTGGAATCAATACAAAAGGTACCATGTTTGATCTTCTCTTCCATTTGCTTCCACTTTTAAAAGTTTTTATTGGTTTAATGTGAAGATATTTGAATTTATTTTAACTCGGTTTCTCTCTCCAAAAATAGGCATTTTCTTTTGGTAGAGTTAAAATCTTCGATTGAAATCAATATAAAAGGTAATGTGTTCGATCATCTCCTTCATTTGCTTCCGTTTTTGTAAAATTTCATTGGTTGAATGCGAAGATATGTAAACTTGTGCGAATTGGTACTTTGTGCTATATATGTATGTAATTTGTAGGTCAAATATTTTATTTTTTTGATTGAACCATTTTTTGGTAGCTAATATTGTCTCCGTATTATTATTTGTTGTGAATGAGGTTTTAGTTAAAAAGTATGAATTAAGTTTAATTTGTTTATTTAGAAAACACCGGCAATATAATATTAATTAATGCTGTGAATTTTTTAGATGGATCGGACATGGATGTATGAGACACGGAGAACTCATCCGGTGTTCATGAGAGAAGCATCAACATTTATTGACAAGGCTAAGACACACGCTTTGAGAGAGAGTAGGAAGGATATTTTTTGTCCATGCGTGGATTGCAAGAATCAGAAGATGTGGAAAGATCCGGATGTAATCCTGGGACACATAATTCAGCGTGGATTTGTGGAGAAATATACAGTTTGGAGTTATCACGGGGAAGTCGCCCCTCCTGTAGAGATTGGTGATATTTGGTTCGATCAGGCAGAGGATTTTATAATTGATGACATGTCTCGTCAAATGACTGGTGATTTTGGCGGCACTGGTTTTGACGCCGCAGAGGTTGATATTGATCTTGATCTTGAGGATATGTTGCGGCACGCTGAACCAGAGGTCCTAACAGAGAAAGCAAAAGATTTAAATAATTGGGAGGCGTTGCAGAAATCAACGAAAGATCTTTTGTACGATCAATCAAAGGGATGTGACATGCAGTATACAGTGTTGCGTTCGGTGCTAGAACTTCTTAGATTGAAGGCCAGGCACGGCTGGTCTGATACTAGTTTTAATGAATTGATGGGTCTCCTTAGAGCTATACTTCCTAAGCCTAACTTGTTGCCAGCTAACACCTACCAAGCCAAGAAACTGATATGTCCATTATCACTTGGTGTGGAAAAGATCCATGCATGTATTAATCACTGTGTACTTTATCGCAATGAATACGCTGACTTGGAGAAGTGTCCAACTTGTGGGGCGAGTAGGTACAAAAAGGATAACAGTGCCACCGATAGTGCTGTTGCCGAACCAAATACATTGGTTGAGCCAGGAAAAAAGATTCCGGCCATGGTGATGTGGTACTTGCCAGTGAAAGATCGCATGAAGCGATTGTTCTCGAACCCCGCCGACGCCGAGTTGATGAGATGGCATCAAGAGGGTCGGAAAACAGATGGTATGATTCGACACCCCGCCGATGCTCGACAATGGAGAAACTTTGATTCGAAGCATCCAGAATTTGCAAATGATCCGAGAAATGTAAGGTTTGCGTTGAGCACGGATGGAATGAATCCGTTTGGTGATCTAAGCAGCTCGCACAGCACTTGGCCTGTTCTGCTCACCATGTATAACCTTCCGACATGGTTATGTCAGAAGCGAAAGTATATTTTGTTGACTATCCTTATACAAGGGCCAAAACAGCCTGGCATCGATCTAGACGTGTTTCTTGAACCTTTGATGGAGGATATGCAAGAAATGTGGGAAGAGGGTGTACGATTGTTTGATGCGTACCGACAGGAGCATTTTACTCTGCGTGCTATCATATTCGTTACTATAAACGATCTACCAGCAAATTTTTCTCTCTCAGGACAGATTAAAGGAAAGACCGGATGTCTTATATGCCTGGACAACACATCGTACATATACCTGACCTCGTCAAAAAAGTTAGTTTACATGCGTCATCGTCGTTTCTTACCACAAAAGCATAGGTATCGTGCGATGGCTACCTTTTTTGACAAAACTGTTGAGGAAGGTACTGCCCCCGAAGCAAAGGATGGTTCCACGGTGTTTAAGCTGACAAAAAACATAAAGGTCGTGTTCGGCAAGGGAAAGACAGCTTTAGGCAAGAGGAAGAAAGAAGTGGTAGAAAACACGCTGCCCTTCAAGAAACATTCAATCTTTTTCAAGTACCTGACGTACTGGAAAGACCTGGAGATTCGCCATGCCATCGATGTCATGCACCTCGAGAAGAACGTGTTCGACAGCACCATCGGGACTTTACTTGACATCCCAAGTAAAACAAAGGATGGGTTGAAGTCACGTAACGACCTGGTCAATTTGGGCATAAGGAAAGATCTCCACCCGATAGAGCTAACGAATGGTAAGATTGAGATTCCACCGGCATGCTACTCAATGTCACCAGAAGAGAAAAAAGCTTTCTGTCAATGTCTTCGTGGATTGAAAGTGCCGACTGGATTCTCATCGAATATCCGGAAACTAGTATCAATGAAAGATTTGTCGATTTCTGGATACAACGCTCACGACTGTCATAAGATGCTTACGGTATTCCTCCCTATCGCTATAAGGGCGGTGAAACCAGTGCACACCAAGGTAGTGATAACAAAGCTGTGCTATTTTTTTAATCGAGTTTCACAGAAAGTTTTTGATCCAGAAGAATTAGGACCCCTTCAGAAATTCGCAGTCGAGACCGCTTGCCAGCTAGAGATGTTTTTTCCTCCATCGTACTGGGACATGATGGAACATCTCATTGTTCACATTGTCCCTCAAATTATTGAACTTGGTCCTCTATACCTACATCAAATGTGGGCGTACGAGCGATACATGGCCGTTCTGAAAGGGTATGTCCGTAATCGTGCTCATCCGGAGGGCTCGATGATAGAGGGTTACACAACTGAGGAGGTTGTCGAGTGTTGCCTAGATTATATGAGCGATGCCAACCCCATTGGGATACCGGTGCCTCGACATGATGGAAGGTTATCTGGGAAGGGTACTGTGGGAAGAAAATGCTTCTACGACAACGATTACAAAGCGGTATCAGATGCACACAGCAGTGTTCTTCAACAACTCGCCATCGTTGCGCCCTACATTGAGCAACACACTTCCGATATCAGAGCATGCAATCCTGGGCGATCCGACGGTTGGGTTTCGAAAGAACAGAAGAACACGTTTCCCCAGTGGCTGAAGGATCAAAAGCTACCGTGTGGAGATTCAATCGAGGAAAAAACGATAGAAAGACTTGCAGCTGGCCCAACAAGCCTTGTGACCTCATGGCAAGGGTATGATATCGGAGGATATTCTTTTTACACAAACAGCAAAGATAGGAAAAGCTCAGCGCAGAACAGTGGGGTTCGTGTCGTAGCGTTGGACGCAACAGGGCAGAACAAGTCTTACTACGGGATCATACAAGAAATATGGGAACTTGACTACGGTTTAAATATTCAGATCCCTGTTCTCAGATGCCAATGGGTGAAAGACAGCATGGTAGATAAATTTGGATTTACGTGTGCTGAACGGAGTAAAATTGGACACAAGGATGATCCATGGGTCCTTGCCGAGCGTGTTGCACAGGTTTTTTACGTGAAGGATCCTTCCGATGAAAAGATGGACATTATTGTACCGGGCAACCAACACATCATTGGTATTGACAACATTCAAGACGCACGCGATTATAATCAATACGATGCCATTGAGTTATTCACAGATCTTCCTACGCGGATGAAACACATTGAGAGTGTCCTCGACGAATCAAAGTTTGCATCCGTGCGGAAGGATGTTAATCCAAAAATTATGAAACGTTAGTTTGTTTTTCGTGTACAATATGTTTTTGCTAGCGAATGTATCAAACTTAATTATGGTATTACGACTGAATGTATATAAGTATATCGTACTTATGGTATTTCTGTGGATGATCAATATGTTAATTAATTAATATGTGATCAATTGATATATTAATATGTGATCAATTTACATTGATATATTAATATTTGAACTGATATTTTTGTAGGTTTATAATTTCACGTGGAATAATTAATAAATGGAATAGTATTTACATTAATTAATAAAATTAATATGTGCATTGATATTTTTTTAGTTTTATAATTTTACATGGAGTAATTAATAAATGGAACAATTAATATGTTAGTTAATAAAATAGTATGTACATGTACATATTACTAAAATTAATATGTGCATTGATATTTTTTATAAATATAAGGGTGGCGATTATCCCGTGCGGGCGGTTACCAGTGAACGTGTGGTTTTATATGTTAATATATTAATATGTGACGAATTTATATTGATTGAATTTTTTTACATTGATATGTTAGCATGTGCATTCATATTTGTTAAATTTTACATGGGACAATTAATAAATGGAATAATTAATATGTTAATAAATATTTTAGTATTCATATCTTTTTTAGTTTTACAGTTTTAAAATAAGGGCGTCAATTATCCCGTGCGGGCGGCTTAAGAGCCCGCACGGAAATATGTCTTTCCGTGCGGGTGGTTTAAGAGGCCCGCACGGAAAGACATATTTCCGTGCGGGCGGTTTAAGCGGCCCGCACGGAAAGATTTATTTCCGTGCGGGCGGTTTAAGCGGCCCGCACGGAAAGATATCTTTGCGTGCGGGCTCTTAAGCCACCCGCACGGGATAATTGGAACCTATATATAGTCGCGCGGGATCCCTAAAATTTTCTAAGTCCCCGACGAGTCCAGATCTCTGCCGCCAGGCTGCCGAAATTTTCTAAACCGCCGTGCGCCGCCGCCCATCTCTGTCTCTCTCGGCGTCCTCCCGCCCGCCGGCCTCAAGCCCCCCCCACCCAGATCTGTGCCCCCCCATCGCCGCCGGCCCCCGCCGCGCCGCCCATCCCCGCGCGCCGCCCTCCTCACCGACCGACCCCGACCGCCGAGCGCCGACCGCCGCCGCTCCCCGACGCCGCCGGCCTCACCGACGCCGCCTCCCACAGCCCCGCGCTCCGCCCTCGACCCCGACGCCTCCTCCCACCGCCCCGCGCGCCGCCCTCGACCCGGTCGCCGCCGTCCTCACCGACCGACCCCGACCGCCGAGCGTCGACCGCCGCCGCTCCCCGACCGCCGAGCGCCGACCGCCGCCGCTCCCCGACCGCCGAGCCTCGACCCACTAGCCGCCGCTCTCTCTCTCTCTCTCGCCGACACCGGCCTCGATCAACGCCGCCACTCAACCGACCGCCGCCTGCTGTGGTTAGTATATGTGATGTGAAGTGATGAAAAATTTGTGATGTGTGAATGTGTTATGTGAAAAATTTGTGATATGTGAATGTGTTCTGTGAAAAATTTGTGATATATGAAAAATTTGTGATATGTGAAGTGATGAAAAATTAATACATATATATATTGAATATACATATGTATACATATTGAATATACATATGTATACATATACATATATATATTGAATATACATATACATATATATATTGAATATACATATACATATTGAATATACATATATATATTGAATATACATATACATATATATTAATATATGTATTAATTAAGCCATTTCATACATATATACATAATTAGATGTTTATTTATGTATATATGTATAATATACTTTAATATATATTTAGCATTTTTTAATATATGTATGATTTTAGCATTTTTTAATATACATAATATTTGTATTATACATAATATTAGCATTGTTTGTAAATATATGTATAATATATGTGATGTTTGTAAATTAGATGTTTATTTATGTATATATGTATAATATACTTTAATATATATTTAGCATTTTTTAATATATGTATGATTTTAGCATTTTTTAATATACATAATATTTGTATTATACATAATATTAGCATTGTTTGTAAATATATGTATAATATATGTGATGTTTGTAAATTAGATGTTTATTTATGTATATATGTATAATATACTTTAATATATATTTAGCATTTTTTAATATATGTATGATTTTAGCATTTTTTAATATACATAATATTTGTATTATACATAATATTAGCATTGTTTGTAAATATATGTATAATATATGTGATGTTTAAATTTTGCTCCAAATTTTAATACTCTAAAAATGTTAATATTATGTATAATATTTCTTCCGCCTGGTATTTTAGTTAAAATAAGTTGATAATAAAATTAATTGTGTTACGACCAACCGTAGATCAAATGTCGACCGAGAAAGCTCCCTCCGATGCACCCAACGTCGAACCAACGCAAGAGGTTTCGAGCGAAGGCACATGGCAGACACCAAGTGATCCGATGTGCCATGTCGAAGTTACGCCAGCACCACCGGTTGAAGAAGACCCTGACTACATCCCTATGGAGGAAGCAGTAAGTCGAGTTGTAGTGTTATAAACTAAGCCGTCTCACTCTCGGTCGCGTTTAACTTTTTCTGATGTACGAGCAGATGAAAACAAGACGCCACACAAAAAGAAAGGCTGCCAAGTCTGCCGTAATAGCCGAAGCCGAGACGGACACGGCAACGTCCGGTCCGGTAGAAACCGACACCGGAGAAACGTCCGGTCAAAAGAGAAGACGTGCTAAGAGAAGTAAGACACAAACCCCCAAGGAGACATACTACATCACCTCTTTGAACCAGGATGGGAAACCAGTAGAGCCCAAGGTAGCAATGACTAAATTCAGCACCACCTGCGGTGTGGTGGCCAGAACGCACGGCCCTTTGAATGTAGATTCCTGGGAGCAGGTGGATGACAACATGAAGAACTTCATGTGGAACGAGTTACAGAAGTGGCTTGTCTATCCGCCTGGTTCAGAGGCTATGGGAAAAGAATTTGCCCTAAAAACGATGGCGCATCGGTGGAGGCAGTGGAAATCGGACTTGAACACTCACTACGTGCAACAGAACAAGACTCCATTCGCCGACTACGGTGGTATTACGCCCGCCGAATGGGACACCTTTGTGGCAAAGATGACTAGCCCGGAAGCCTTAGCGCGGAGGAAAAAGATGTCCGATCTAGCTAAAAGGAACAAATACCCGCACCGGTTGGGCTCGAGCGGCTACGATGGCCACGTAGAGAAGTGGCGAGCAACTGAAGAGAAGTTTGCCGCCCAAGGCAAGCCCCTGCTTGTAGATGCCCTAAAGGAAAGAAGCAAAAACTGGGTTTGGGCACGGAGCACAGGGCAAGTCACCGATGCGGGAGAGATCCAGTTCGAGGATCCGGATATCGAGCGTGTGACCAGTAGTCTTAAGGACATTGCGGAAAAAGAGAAAACAGGGGAATTCATTGCCAAGAGAGAACATGATCAACTAACAGCTGCATTAGGCAACCCTGAACATTCCGGACGAGTAAGGGGCCTATCGTCAAGGACGAGCTGGAAGGAAGGGTTTCCGGAGGAAGCTAAGGGTTATAAGAAACGGGACAGGTACAAACAGAAATTGGAAGAGAGGATAGCAAAACAAGTTGAACAACATTTCTACTCTCTTGTTGCTCAAAATCGTCAAGCCTTCCCGCACTTGTTCCAGCAATCCGAAGAACCCACAGTACAGGTGCCAAGCAGTGTCGGGTCAGTGGACACCGCACCTTATCCAGTAGACAACATAACTGGCCCGACGCCGTGCAGCCTGCTCGTGCCGATAGGAAGGGCCGGGAAGACAAAGGAGGTGGGTACAGGGCTTGCGATACCAGGGCGCCAAATTCAGAACACGCTAATCCCTGAAGAATATGCAAGAGTCCAAGTGGCCAAGGTGCATGCAGAGCATACCAGTTTAGAGATAGATATTCCAACACCGGACGGGATACAATTGCTTGGGGATGCGGTGAATCAGTTGATACTATGGCATCGACGAGATATACTGCTGGTCGGTCCATCGCCTTCAACCCCACGCCCGCCGGCTCCAAAGATAGCTGCTGCGCTTGCACCACCTTCTCCACCAGGGCAAGATTCGCCAACTAATAGGCCTGCCTCCCCACATCCCTCCTCCCCTAATCCTTTAGGTCCAGGTTCACCACATCTATCAGCCCCTGAAGTCCAAGCAGAACAACCTCCTCTGACACCACAGTCTGCATTGGCGCTACCTGAAAGGCCTCTTATGAGAAGCGCAAGTCTTCCAAGTCCGACCAAGCTTGAACCTCGTCGGCTTATCCCGACAATGATTAGGTCAACTTATGATAAGGAAAAAATGGCCGTATACGAGGAAAGGTTAGTATTCCAGGCTTTCAGGGGGAGAGCGTCGACTGACAAGAAGCAGGATGAAACTCCACATTTGTCGGATTCACAAAAATCGGTGAAAAATCAAATGGAGGACCTGCAAAACTGGACTTCCGACGAGGTGCCAACAAAGTACGTGCACGGGAAGCCGTTCCTGCCCCCGAAGCTCATGGAAGGCCTGCCTTGGGAAATGAGGCTGATGCATGACTGGTATCTGAAGGCATCTAAAAAAGGCCTGGGCATGATTACTGTGAAGGTCCCGGATAACGCTTTCACCAGTGGCCCAAATGGGATGTTGGTAATCGATTTCAACGACCTTCACGCATTATTCAAGCTGGACAAAATGGATATAAATCTCGTTGCTGCATTTTGCCTGTAAGTCATTCGTAATTAATGTCATATATTAATTCATTTGCTAACTAACTTCTGATAAATTACCCGCTTTATTACTTAGGATGCAATTCCACGCCGCTGAAAAGGCCAACCATCCAGTAGGATACATAAACCCAACAAGGGTTTGCTGGACGGAACACACGGTGAATATTCGTGCAGATTCCGCTGAGCTCAAAGGTAAAACGACGTCCGAGAAAAAAGAGGTCGTCGAAAAAATGCACAAGAAAAAGATGGTCGGCGTAGCACTGTACTTGGGCAGAGCGATGGTTGCGCACAAAGACAAAACTGTCCTCTTCGTCCCTTACGCGCTGCGGTACGTTATGATTCTTCTGTAGTACTTATGTTTTAGTACGATATCACATACAACTAACATATCTTCTTTGCAGCGATCATTACATACTTTTTCTGATATATCCACGGGACCACCTGGCCGTAGTGCTGGATCCGCGCACTATGGCGAGGAAACATTTACAGAGTTTCTCGTTATATTAAATTTGTAAGTCCTGTTATGCACCATTTACTAAATGTTGGCTATTGTACTCTCGAATACACATAATTGACTCAAATAATTGTTTTGTCTTTATAGAGCACACAGATATTACGTAGACCACGGTGGACCAATCAATAATCCACAAAAGAAGAAGCTTCTCGTGAAGACAAGATGGCCGGTAATTACATGTCTCTTGTTCCGACATTTCTTACATATACTTGTTTCACTCAAAATATTGAAGTATACAATTTTTTTCAACATAGTGTTTTAAGCAACCACCACAGACTAATTTATGCGGATACTACGTATGCGAGATGCTTAGACTCAACGGGAGATACACTACAAAGTTGAAGAAGTAAGTCGAGAGAAAATATCTTTTCACACATTATAAGATCTTTTATAACTTTCCTAACTATAACAATGTGTATTCCTTCTGAAACAGATCCCGTCCGTTCCAGTTGTAGCGAACCGGTTCGACGATCGAACCATACTAAACTTGTGTGCAGATATTTGCCGCTTCATCCGCCGCGATGTCTGCAACCATTTGGGCGATTTCTACGATCCGGAGAGCCAGCTTGCGACGGAGGATACCTTCAAACGACTTAGAGAGTGGGAAAAAGAACATATGTATAGTAGCTAGCTAGTACAAATATTTCTAATTAAGGATATATTTTATGTGGTTTTTTAAACTTCTGTAAATTGCGAGACGCGGTGATACGTATATTATATACATATGTGATGCATGCGTACAAATTTAATATCTTAATTCCATGAAAAAATAATTAATTACGTTCAATATTCTTAATACGAGACATGTGTATGTATACTATTACGTACTGAGAGTGAGAGAGACGGAGAGAGATAAGGTAATATATTCACATAAAATAATAAACAATATATAAAATACTATTTTATATGCACATAAAAAAATGGGCAGATCGCTTATCCCGTGCGGTCGCGTTAAGTGGACCGCACGGAATAAGCGAATGCCGTGCGGTCCACTTAACGCGACCGCACGGGAAGATCGCTTATCCCGTGCGGTCTGCTTAAGCGGCCCGCACGGGATAATGGATCTTCCCGTGCGGTTGGGCCGACCGCACGCGAAAATGGTCTTTTCCCAGACCTTTTCGCGCGTGCGGGCAGGCCTTCCGCACGAAAAGGTGCCTTTCGGCCCGCACGGAAAGACTGTTTCTGTACTAGTGATATACGGACACAAGTGACGGCACAGCTTTCCCTTTCAATTACATGAGAGACTCACAGTCTCACACCCACACACATCATCACTGAACACATTTTGCAGCATACGGGATCCATTAGCTTAAAGCATGCTAAAAAAATACTGATAGTACTATGGCATATCCTACGATATTACTACCCATGGTGAATTATACGTGTCACACAATGTGGAACATTTTTGAGTAAAATTGACGTGGGATTAACGTACTATACGTATGGGTCACAAGATCGTTAGGCTGTGTTCGTTTGGGAGCTTGGGGAAAATATTTCCTCCGCATGAAAAACGGAACGACTCATTAGTGCATGATTAATTAAGTATTTACTATTTTTTTAAAAAAAATTAATATGATTTCTTAAAACAACTTTCGTATAAATTTTTTTTGCAAAAAACACACCGTTTTGCAGTTTGAAAAACGTGCGTGCGAAAAAAGAGAGATGTGAGTTAGGAAAGTTGGGTAAAGAACTCACCAATTGTTTGCAGCCATGGTCTTCAAATCCTCTTTTCGTGGTTCAAATTCCTTCACTTGGAGACCGACGTCCGGCCTAAGACTTGGGCTGAGTCGGTAGTGTGGGATGAGAACTAATTTTTTCCGCACGTAAAACAGAGCGAATCATTAGCGTATGATTAATTAAGTATTAATTTATTTTTAAAAAAACAGATTAATATGATTTTTAAAACAATTTTCGTATAGAAAATTTTTGTAAATAACACATCGTTTAGCAGTTTGAAAGACGTGCGTGCAAAAAATAAAAGAGGTGAGTTGGGAAAGAGAAAGAAAGAACACGCAGTGGAATAGTTGCGCCTCCTTTAGCGGGAGCTTCTACGGATTTTGAAAAGGCCTTGGGTTTCTGCTCGGACAAATATCTTTTTGTTTGTATGTCATATACTATTGTTAATTATTGTACATAATAGCTACATATAATTGATATAATAAATCTTAAATTAAACTTAAAAAATGAATTGAAGGAAGTCTTGTAGGATCCTGATATTACTAAGAGAAAAACAATTGATTATATATATAGTCATGAATAATAAATTCACGAACTCATTTCAACTCGAGCAGCTGCTCGCTCCAGCATAAACCCATAGCCGTAGGGCGTCGTCATATCAACTCATTTATATGTATGAATTATTGAAGTCGACAGCAGCAGCGGCAACATAAATCTTTAATTTCCCTAATGGAGTACTTCCTTCATTTCAAAAAATATATGATGCCGTTAATTTTTTACATAGCATTTAATTATTCGTCTTATTAAAAATTATATAAATATTATTTATTTTGTTGTGGCTTATTTTATCATTAAAAAACTATAACCTTAACTTATACTTTTACATATTTATACTAAAATTTTAAATAAAATGAATGATCAAACGTTATATTAAAAAAATCAATGGGTCATATATATTAAAATAAATAAATAAAGGTAGTACAATAGACAGCTAGTCTTGATTAATTTGCACCACGAGGATATAATGATACATTAATAGAGGTTAATTCTGGTGCACATAACAAACAGGTTAAGGCTATACTTCGGGATGCGTGGCTTCGATTGGCTTGCAGTCATATACAGTAGGATGCAACTAATTCAATACGTACACCGGTACATACTGTATCCATGATTTTACTATTTTTTCAAAAAAGAAAAAAATGGAGTACTATACATGGAGGGTGCATCCACAATTTTACTCATGTGGGTACTTCTCTGTTTTATATTATAAGTTATTTTAATTTTTTTGTCAAACTTTTTAAAGTTTGATCAAATATATAGAAAAATATAGTAATATTTATAACATAAAATAAATATACTATCAAACATCTAATAAAACTAATTTGATGTTGTAGATGTTGCTATTTTTTTATAAACTTAACTAACGTAAAATAGTTTGACCTAGAAAAAATATCAAAGTTATCGTATAAAACGGAGGTAGTACTTGTTATTGTTTCTCAATATTTGGGTTGGATTGATGGTCAACATTGCGTTGGGATTAACCGGGTATGACTAGCTAGCTCTTGCTTACAATTTTGGTTTTGATGGGGAGATGCGCATCTATGCTTAGGGCCACAGTTTGTTTAATTTGGTCCCATTGGATCGAATTATGTGAAATGTATCCCATCTCTACCGCGACCGAGCACGGGCCGAGCGGACTGGGCCGTGGTAGCGCGGTCCAGGAGGAAGAGAAGGGAGGCAGGAGAGATGGGCCGGCTGGGGAAAGGCAGCCCAAGGAGCGAGAGAGGAAAAATAGACTTTTGCTGAGAGATTTTATTTGGAGGGAAATTGGAGTTGGATTTGAATTTGGATTTGGGATTTTCTTTGAGATTTGAGTTGGGCACTGAGGGAGAGACTGAGACCTTGATGCACACAACGAAGCACAACCGAAGAGCAAACTTTCACAAATAAGGTTTCTAGAGATTAGGTTTTTTTACTAACTTCACGACGAAATAGGCCTTACACTTCAATATGGTAGGGTATGTTTAAGTTTACTGAAGATAAAGATTAAATACGGACACGTAAAAAAGTTATTAATATATAATTAATTAAATTTTAATTATTTTAAAACTAATTACAACCATTCCTTCGCTTCATCAACTAGTGAATCTTAATCCGAAATGAACGAAACCTTAATGTAGAACCAGATGTGGAACAAAATTACAACCATTCCTCTCATACACCTGCTAGCTGGGCCAAACGAGGATCAGTTTCTACAAACCAAAACCAGTTCCTCAAATCCAGACTCATTATACTTTCTTTCACCTATTTATAGTTTTATATAGTACTAAAATATAACATACAAGATCGCTTTATTTTTGGAACGAATGAACTACTCAAGAGAAGCACCGTCCACGTCAGTAAAAGGACGACCTGACCTGTACGTCCACTAATCTGCAGAGCGGGACCCACCCATGCATATCACAGACGGACGTACGAGACGAGAGCACAGATGGGCCAGTGGTGGGGTTGGGCCGACACAAATTAAATTCAACTGAAATACAAGGACCCACCCGACCTGACCACAAGCACGGGCCCATTAATTTCCCTTTTCCCCTCTTCTTTTTCTAATCTGTATGAAGAATGTCACAAACAATAATAATTAAAATTTCCATTGAAGTGGCTATAGTTTGATCTGTAAATAAAGGGATAATTACTTATTTGACCCCGTTTCGAAACCTAACTATCAATTTGATCCTATTTTTTCTACTTTGTTTATTTGACCTTACTTTTCAAAAACGAACACCCCGTTTAACTCTGTTTTCAGTACATCGTTAAGGTTTCATTTAGAAAAAAATGAAACCTAGTTATTATTCGTAAAGACCAAAATACCCTTCAAAAACCCTATCCATAGCTAACTCTATCCATTCAGATTGACCGAGTCTCTCTCTCTCGCATCCTCTTGTGGCAGCGGCGGCGCGCGGAGGGAAAATGCCGCAGCGCCTGCTCGTGGAGGGAGGGAGCGGCAGCGGTGGGGCACGGAGGAAGGAGATCCGTGCCAGGGTGTGGAGGGAGGGATTTGCCGTGGCGCCTGTTCACGGAGGCAGGGAGCGGCGGCGGCGGTGGGGCGCGGAGACAGGGGATCCGAGCGGCGCTGGCTCGTGAAGGGACATAGCGGCGACGGCGACGCGGCACGGAGGGAGGGAAGCGGTGGCGGTGGCGGCGAGGTGTGGAGGGAGGGGAGCGGCGGCGGGGAGTGGAGGGAGAGGATCTGTGGTGGCACCAGCGTCCCCCGACAGACGCTGTGCGTGGCGGCGGTGGGAGGGCTGCGGTGGCAGAGGGAGTGCCACAGCGACGCCGGTGCACGATGATCTCCCTCAATTTGAATTAGTCAAAAAAATTAAATTTGTCAAATTGAAGCCAAATTTGTCAAACTTGTCTTGAATGTGAAAGATATGTCAAATTTATTACAAATATGTCAACAGATCCGATTATATACACGTTATGATATAATAGGGTCAAATAAGTAGATAATTAAGAACCACAGAGGTAACCTGAACAAAAATACATAGTGGACGAAGGACTTAAAGCGATATGTTTTATCATAAAAACATGTTTAACATCGGAAAACATAAATTGTCTCCAGTAGAGTTAATCATTAGTAACTCCCACGACTTTTCAACAAGGATTACTACATCCCGAAAATTATTTACATACTAATAACAGACCGCACAGATTTCCTGTGTAAGACCTTCCACCGAGACTCATAGCGATCAAAACCTAATGCCTACAAGCAATAATAGAATCATAAGGTGTGAAATATGCAGCACCCAACACCCTAAAGAGTAGTACGCTATTAGAAGACAGGTCATACACACATTAAGAAGAACATGAACAGTACCTTCTCAGGGGTAGCTTCAAAAGACGAAATGGAATAGGATCAAGCTGCGTGCTGAAATACAAAACAGAACATGTGAAACCATACTGTTGACGCCGAATCCGTACCGCCGATGTAGACCCAGCGCGCGGACACACGAAGGCCTGGGAGATCTGCTTAGCTCCAGTGCAGGTCCTAAATTTGATGAAGCGCGGGCATGCCAGTCAGTTTGATCCTGCCACTGACAAGATATGCAAAATAACAGAACATATAGCGTATCGGCCTATCGGCCGATAGCAAAAACAGCCTATCGGCCGATGAGCCGATAGGGCAAAAACAGCCGATCGGTCAATGAGCCGATGGCGCGGTTCCAGCCGATGCAGTTAGGGTTTCGAACCATTGGCTGTGTACTGAGCAAACATCTATATAGAGGCGATCGGCTGACAATAACATGATGATATAGCAATGTGATATAGCATAATCCAAATATAAAATAAACATTGATCTGAAGATTAAAGCACACATCGGCCAGAGGTCCGATGGCATAAATTCTCAATAAGCAGATAAACAATAAATACTCTGTTGTCATCGGCCAGATCCAATCTATATGTAAAACTCTTGGGCCGATGCAACGTCCAGATAACTCACCGGCTGAAACCCCGGTGAAACTCTTATTGGCAATCGACAGGCAAGCTAGAGATTACGGTTCTAATCACGACTTAGCAACACTAAGTATGAAAAGAAACGAAAGATCTAGACAATCAAGCCCTCGACTAATTTTCGGGGTGGTGGATACCTTAGTCAATCTAATCTAGCGAGCCGATTTAGTCGATACCGGCGTAAACCCTAAAACGAATCTCGGCCGATACGACTAAATCGAGACGCCAAACCAGATTAACTAAGATATATGATAGTAGGTGCTTACGTTGACGAGATCAGAACGCAGAAGCCCTAGCCCCGACAGCGCAGGCAGCCATAACGAGACTTACCCCTCATGGGAAGGGCATGAACTCGCCGAAAAAGACGAAAAGTAAAGGTTGACGATACGCCGAAGTTGTATTGATCGTGAGAGGATTTACATGAACCTTGGGCTTACATATTTATACCCATAGACTAACAAAGATCCTAACAGATTACGACTCAAATTTTCCTAAAGATAAAAGGAAACAAATAAAATCCTTACCGGACACTAACACACTTTCCTAAAGATAAAACAGAAAGCTAACAAACTCTTCCTAATTAAGAGATACAAGCCGCATCCTTCTTGAACTCGGTCTTCTCTGGATAAGATTTTCCCGAATCTAACAAGAATTCGACTGCTATTGATGGCTGGTTTTAAGAAAACCCCCATCGGCCGATATAAGACTCTAGGCCGATACCAACTTTGAGCCGATATGGATCCTGGACCGATGAGGACTTCGGGGCTTACCAAAATTTGGCGTTAACACATACACATGAAGCAACTCCGTATACATTATATAAAAAGAACTTTATACAACATTGCTTAGACTTGTTGTAAGCTATTTGTTAAGCTTCTTTATCAGAATATTTAATCGATCCATATAATCAAGTAACACAACAACAATCCACTCATTTATCTGTTCCAAACAAAGAATAAGTACACCAAGAGGAATGTGAACATGAATAGTACCTCGCCAGGAGTGACTCGACTGATCAGCGAAGTAGACTTGCAAACAGAAGCTTCAGTGTAATCATCAGTAACCTGGAATACAAACATAACATTGTTGACGACCACTAAAGACCACTTTTAGGCCGTCAATACCTGCAGAAAGCTATAGAAAGACAACATCCAACATAGTGGTAGGGTTTATTTCTAACAAATTCCACAAGTGTTGGTGTATATTTGGATGCAGGTGACAAACTACCAAAGTTGGGAAGAAATACACATGAAAGAGGGGAAAGATTACATTCCTGTCCAAGCCCATGGAGTCTTGAGCCCACAAACCCAAGAAAAACACATCCAAATGGGCCAACTCCTGAAGAAACACTGTAATGAATCACCTGCCAGGGCACAGGAGGAAACCCAGGGCCAGATGGGCCAACAAGGGTGTTGGGTTGGCCGACCCAGGAAAGGCCCCAATCGACCACATCTTTCACGTGCACATAGTTACCGACTTGCTATGACGGTTGTGATCGTTTCCCGTGCAACTACCGACTTCAGGAGGACACTTGGCAAGAGGAGAAGGAAGATGCTCTTAGCATACTTTGGATAAACCTCACATCTCCTCCTATAAATACCCCCCTCCTCCCTCATTCACAACACACCAAGATTGAGCTGAATTACAAGGGGATTTTTGTATTCTTTATATATACTTAGAATAAGGGAGAGAGTGAGGAAGAAAGAGTTGGAGGAGTTTTGGAGTTGTCAGTATCTCTCTCTCTATTCCTTTTGTACCTTAACAATTACTTTACTTTAGTTGAGTAATTGAGATTTATCTTGCGTGGTATATTTCTTAGTTAGTTCCTATTTAACATACTAGAATACTATCACTAGAAATAGTGTTACTTTAGTGTATGATCAACATTAGAGTAGTATTTAATAGTGTAGACGTGGTGTCTATATTGTTGAATATATGTATTTGTTGCGTATCCCACAATACGTTAAAGGTTGGTGTAGAGGTGGTGACAGCCCTCGAGATCACCATAGTCCTCCCTGTCCGGGTACGGAGTAGATCGCGATCTGGTAGCAGTGAGCAAGCCAGTGCCTGAAGTACTGCAATATGATTAAAGTTAAGTTTTCTAAATGACCCTGTGCCACACTAAAAAATCCTCTCTACCCTTTGGCCTACATTTATCTTGTGTCCTTGGATGAACCTGAATAGGAGCTGAACACACACATTCCCTGAGGAAATTCGATACCTTGGAATACTCCTGGGTGAAATGCTACATCGGTATATCCGTGCGCTTGCAGATTTTATCTATGAACGTTAAGAAATATCAACAAACATGTGAAACCATAAACAAGAAGCAACTCCATATCAGAATATGACATTGAACAGTACCTACCAAAAATATCACCAAGAACATGAACAGTACCATCTCATGTGTATTCACAACACAAACAGAAGATACTTAGCATTAGTAGAAGTGTCAATAGACTGATCATCCTGCATGGCCTTCCCATTGGCATCCATGGAAGATCCCTTGGGGTAAGCACAAGTAGCTTCAAAGGTCTGAGTATCCTTCACAGCACAAACAGAGGATGCCTTAGCATTAGCACAAATATCACCAATGGACAAACAGAACATGTGAAACCATAAACAAGAAGCAACGCCATATTAGAATATGATATTGAACAGTGCCTAACAGAAATATCACTAATAACATGAACAATATCTTCTCTGGAGTATCCATAGCACAAACAGAAGATACCTTGTGATTAGCAAAAACATCCTTCATAGCCTTCTCGGTAGCATAGGTATCACCAAGGGGCTGATAATCCTTCACAGCACAAACAAAGGATGCCTTAGGATTAGCAGAAATATCACCAATGGACTGAAATACAAAGAAACCATGTGCAATTATAAGCATGAAACAAGTCCATATTAGAAAATGAGATGGAAGTAGCTCTTTTCATATTATTCACCGGATTATTTGCTCCACGCTTCAAAAAATACATTTTCACAACAAACTTTCTTCTATAGCATTGCTTAGATCACTTGTTTTATGCTATTTGTTAATGTTATTTGTCAGAATATTTAATTTATGCCTATAAATCAAGTAAATCCACAACAACAATACACTCAATTATCTGTCTCAAACTAAGTATAAGTACACTAAGAGAAATATGAGCATGAACAGTACCTCATTAGTTTCAGTCACGACACAAAGACAAGTGAAATTAAAAAGTAAAACATCTCAAAACCAGAATTTGATATGCAATTCAGAAAGTAAAACCAAAAATAGAAAAATATAATATAATCAATTCACAGATATTGGAGTCAATGGTCCTTCGAAACTGGTTGATGCAACTCTCTCTATGGACTGATACAAAAGTAGTGTGTGAATCATAAAAAAACATACAGTCAAAATGGAAAGGACAATGAACAGAGGTAATCAACAGTACATTTGTTATGTTCATCTGCATAAAAAGTGAGTTGACTTTTTGCTCGATGTCAAAATGCGTCTTGACGGCATCCACACAGAACTCTTCAAAACGCTCCATTTTGGTGTCAACGTACTTTTTCAGATCTGATTCAATATCTTCTCTAAGTTTGCTTGTAAGATAACTTCCAGTAGCGAATGCCCCTGCTCCCACGTATGAGACTAGAATACCAACATTCTGCCAGCGGTTGGCAAACTTCTGCAGTAACTACAACAATAAAGGATAAAATTCAAACCGAACGGGTAGAAACACAGAAACTACACTACAGGAGACATGCAAGTATACCTCAACAGCAGTTGGCTGCTGGCTTGACGGAGAGGAGTGAGTGGACTTTTGTTCAACCTATTGAGCAAACAGCAAACAACAAGGTTATCAATTAAATGAAGGTTATAATGAAAAACAGATAGCACCGAGTAAACAAATCCACAATAGGACATTATTCCAAACTGAAACTAAGAAAACATGTCGGGACTATACATTTGTCAACAATTTTTCTCCCAATAGTTTGTCAGATGTAAATATAGTACAATCATAGTGTAATTACAGTGTAACTTGGATGTAACTACAGTACAATCATAGTTACATATATGTTACATTGTAATTACATGCAAGTTACTACGTAATTACACTATAATTTTACTGTATTTACATTTGACAATAAATGTATAACAAAATCGTTGGCTAATACAAGTTAACAAACTAATACTTCTGCAACACAGTAGCGGAAAACATCCATCGGTTCTTTTCTATCTATAATAACTCGATTCTATTGTAGTCCTTGTGGTATTTATATAGATGGTAACATATTGTGACCAACAGATCTAACAGAAGAGAAAACAGAACATCCAACAGAACAAATCTAAGAAGAGATAATAGAACAATCTAACAAAAACAGAGAAGAGAAAAACATAACAAAGTAAGTGATCCAGAACAATCTAATGAAAACAGAGAAGAGAAAAACATAACAAAGTAATTGTTCTGAGGAGAGAGGCGAGCGAAATCACCATGAATTTGAATCTCCGACGCTAACGTCAACCTCCTCCAAGAAACCCACACACACCACCAACAACATGAACATGGGTACGGGAAGCCCAAGGACAAGCTAAGAAAACAAATAAAGGCTCACATAGCGAGGTTAAATATTAACAAATTTTGGATGTCGAAACGCCTCAGGATTTGTTAACAGCAAAATTTGGTAAAGATATGCTAACAATTAAGATTGGATCCGAGGCGGATTTGAAGGGATAAGGTGGTTCCCAAGAACAGGCAGCGCATCGGCTAGAGCCGTATCGGCCGATATGTAATCGGACTCGGGCAGCCGATGCAGGTAACCTGAGTCGGACTCGGTTAAGCCGATACAGATCGCCTAGGTTCATGTTGGTTTCGGAGAAGAGCTTGAAGATGTTGCCAAATAGGAATTGAGGCCAAAAGAGGCAATTGTATCTATTAATTAGGAATAAGAGTTAGTTTCCTTTTATAATTTTGTGGTAAGAGTCCACTTAAGGACTTGTTTATTTAGGCAAGTTATGAATAGTGTCCAGTATGGACAAGGTTTGTATGTACGGGTATAAATATAAGCCCGAGGTCTTGTAAAAAAAACAGTTCAATAACATCTTCGGCGCATCACCACAATTTTCTTCTTACTTTTCGATGAGTCCTTGCTTCGAGTTGGGTGTCGGTTTTGATCTTCAACTGAAGGTATGACTTGTTAATTATCACATAAATTAGCTAATCTAAATCGATGACTCGATTTACCTATATCGGCCAAACCTTGTTCAAGCTTTTGTCGGTATCGGCCAAATCAGTTGATTGTCTTAGATTAACTAAGGTATCTACCATCCTGAAAAACATTCAAATGCTCGATTGTCCAGATGTTATGTCTCTTTTTACACTTTGTGCTACATCAGCCCTAGTCATGATTAGAACCATGATTTCTAGCCTGGCTCTTAATTGCAATAAGGGTAGCATCGGAGTTTCAGCCGATCTTATCTGATATAACAACTCAACATGCTTTTGGCATGCTTTTGTTTAGTTTTTCCTTAAATCATGTTTTTCATGTTATATCTGTCCCTTATACAAGGATATCATGTTAGGTAAATATATCAAGCTTACCCTCGATATATTTACTCAGATTGATATTCTTGTATAAGGCTGTATTGGAGTATTAGCCGATACAGTATCTAGTTTTGACCTAAATATGGTGTCATCGGCTAAGACTTGATCAGATATATTCTTTATCCATAGATTACACATTTAATTACATCTACAGTCGATGGAACATGTTTTAGGTTTGCTTAATCTTATTCATCCTACACCTCATAGCCGATTCGATCAGATCACATCGGTTAGGTCCATACGGTACGTCGTCGGCTTAATGGTCGATCAACTATCGTGTATTTAACCTAGTTTTATTGTATATCTTGTTGGTTGCAGGATCAAACCAACTGGCACGCCCTAAACCCGTTTGTAAGATTTGGACCTGCACTGGAGTGAAGCAAATCTCCCAGGCCGCCGTGTTTTCGCATCAACAGGATTAGAGAAGATGCCGAGGCGCAAGTGCTGCTCGATAGCACGTAACGACGACGAGGCATTTGGTTGATACAAATTCAGAACAAGAAGAAGGCATTTGGTTGATACAAGTTCAAAAAGTGTGAAACCTTCGCAACACAAAATAGATCTAACAAAGAAAAAAAGCACAGAAGAGAAATGAATTGATGGCCGTCTAACATTTCGCGCATCGCACGCACTGGTAGTGACGGGAAACATCAAGATCAACGTGCTATCGATGAGAAAGGAGAACGGAAATCACCATGAAGCTTCAGTGCTCGTTAGCCTCCTCAACCAACTCCAAGGCGGCATCAACCAAACATCACGGTACGAGAAGGCAAGAACACAAAAAGAAATTTATCAAAGCACGGAGGGAACCGTAATACCAAACACCAAAGCAAACATGAACGCCATAAATGGAGCAGATCGAAGAAAAGAGGATGGGTGGGGGATGATGAAGGGAGGAGGATGGGGTAAGGCTTACTAGAGCTCGTCCTGCACGAAACACCCTGCGCAGCGACATGGCGAAGGCAGCGGCGAGGGAGCTTAGCCTGCTGGTAGGGTGGTGGCGGCGGTGGCAGAGAAGGGGAAAGAACAAAACCCTAAAAACCCTAGGAGGGATTTTATAGAACAGGCATGGGCCTCCTTCCAATTTTGGCCCAGGCAGCCGACCGTTTTCTTTTGGAGTAAGTTCATATTAGGTCCCTTAACTTTACACCGAATCCGATTTTCGTCCTTGAACTGCAATACCAGATACAACGGGTCCTTCAACTTACAAAACCGGTGCAGCCGAGGTCCCTCGGCAGTTTGGATGACGGTTTTGGCTGACGAGACGCCTACGTGGCTTGTTTGACTTGGTCCTTGTCCTACGTGGCATTGACGCGATGCTTACGTGGCAATTCAATCCCAAAAAAATAATAAAAACCGTGGGTCCACATGTCAGTTACACCAAAAAAATAATTAAAAAATGATGAAAACCATGTGGGCCCCACATGTCATTCACACAATGCGCCTACGTGGCATTGTGGGGCCTATGTGGGCCCCACATGTCATCTCGCTACTCCCCTCTTCTCTCTATCCTCTCTCTCTCCGGCCGAGGGAGCAGTGCGGGCGGCGGTCGGAGTGATTGGCTAGTGGAGCGGCGCGGGCAGCGGCCAGAGCGGGCGACTGGTAGGGCGAAGCGGCCCTCCACCACCACCGTCGTCACCACGACCTCACCGTCTGCCTGCTCCCCCTTCGCGTAGCTCCGCAGCCCGGTTGACAGGGAGCCCCGACAGCGGTCCTACAACATCTGGTGAGTTGCTCCGATGGTGCTGGAGTCCACGCCGGTGCGAGGAGCCTGGTCGCCGGCATGCGGAGGCGAGGCGCGCTCCTCCTCCTCCGGCCTCTAATCTCCTCGCCTGCTCACTCCTCCTCCGCGCAGCTCCGCAGCCTAGTAACCGGGAGCCCCGGCAACGGGCCTGTGACTACGCATTCGATGAGCTGCTCCGATGGCGGTGGAGGTCACGCCGGTGAGAGGAGCCTGCGCGCTGACGTGCATGAATTCTGGACGGACGGACGGACAGAAGGGGGTCGATGCAGTGTTGGTGTTGGTGGTGTGCGGCAGCGGAGGCGGAGGCAGAGGCAGGTGCAGCGGGCGACAAGGAGAGAGGCGGCGGCCACCGGCAGTAGGCCAAGGTGGGAGGGTGGCGTGGGAGTGGAGGATGCCGCCACACTCCACGCTGCCCTTATCTTCGCAGGGCGTCACCCTTCTCCCCGCTAGCTCCTCTCCTAACAGCCGCCATGCGCCACCCCTTCTCCCGGCCGACCACCGCCCTTCTCCCCGCTGCACGTCAGCCGTTGCGCCTGGAGAGAGGAGAAGATAGAGGAGAGGGGAGATGGGGAGAGAGAGGAGAGAGTTGAGAGGGGAGTGGAAATGACATGTGGGGCCCACGTGGGTCCCATCATTTTCATTATTTTTTTGGTGTACTGACATGTGGGCCCATGGTTTTTATTATTTTTCCAGGATCAAATTGCCACGTAAAGACCAATCTTTTTGTGCATTTCTGTAGTAGTGAGAAGAGAGGGGGAGAGTATAAGGTTACTGTGATGTGCCTGTATATATCGTGGCACCATCTAAGCCGTCAAAAATGACTGAAAGTTAGGTATTTTCAGATCACTGAAAACTAGAGTGCTCTTTATTTAAAAGTGGAATTTTCTTTAACATACTGCATTTTCTTCCATTTTACAAATCCAATAGTATCTTGTACACAACTGCATTGATCAATCTGGATTGTTATAATAAAAACGCAACAAAGATAGACCACATATATAGATCTTTCCTCTTTTTTCCCCTTTCGATAATAAGATAATGTTTACACCTAGAGCAAAATGTAGTACTAGTTTTTCTTTCTAAGTCTTCTTTTTCATAATAAAATACTCTAGATAGATAGATGGATGGATTGTATGCACATGCATTTGTGTGTGCGTGTGTGGTGTGTTTGAGGGATGGAGGGCCAAATTGCTAGCTGTCCTAGTAGCACTACTCATCAGAGTCTGTGAGTCATGAGAGTCACACACACAGCCAAGGAGAAGGAGGGCCTGCGGTCCTGTTGCTGCAGCTGCACGACCTGCCTGCACTGGATGAGTGAGATGAGAGTGGCAAAAGAAAGAAAAGGTAATCAGCACGCACTATTGAGGCCTCCAACTCACAGATCTGGTCGCTTGCGTTGCTAGCATTTCTCGGCATTCATGACTTGTTAACAATGTTAGCATATACTGTATATATTATGGTACTAGTGCTCCTACATCTACACAGCAGAGCATATGCAGAGTGTAGTAGTATGGAGTATATGTAACAACATACTCCTAGATGCTTAATGTGTCATGTAGTTAAGTTTGTAGTAATTAACTGATGATGATATTTACAGGACAGTAAATAAATAGAGTGAATTAAGGTAGTATATACTAGTAGTACTAGATAGGTGGAGTAAAATGGAAGAGGGTTGGTTGCATGGGTGTTGGCAGGCGGAGAAATAAGGTATCAACTGAAATGTACGGGCAGCAGATCCATGCATGAACCAACTAACGTGGACAACAGAATCTCGCACGTGCGCCGCATGTGCCCGTCACATTTTCAGTTGCTCTCTACTGCTCTGCATCTCAGCTCTCTCAAGTTACGTACGTTGTGCAACACTGCCCTTGGCCCGCCATAGCATTAGCATTAATATTAGCCTTAGCAGCTGCTCGATCGATGATATCCTAGTCCTAGTGTATAGGAGCATGAATGCATGCATTTTTTTTAATTAATCTGATAAGCTAAGTAGTAGTAGCACACATGCTAATTAGTGATCAGTGAGTAGGTGAGTACGACGGAGAACGACACTTGGTCTACGCACACATGCTTCATCTGATCAACGACTCGATCTCCGTCCGCCCGGGACCATATGATGTAGGAGTACTCTACTCCTACTCCAGTATATATTCCATTATTCACTCACGGAGACGGAGCTGCTTCTTCTGAGTTCTGACAACACACACAAGCTATGAAGCTATGAAGCTACGGAGTAATGCCTAATACTCTACTATGGAGTACAGTAAGTATCTACGACACAACCATTCACTCATTTGCAGACACCGATGCCCCACGTACTGTACTGTACTCCCTTTCTTTCCTCTCCTCTGGATTTTCGATTATCGGTCCACCACCACCATCATCATCTGATTGATCCAAATCCATATATAGCATCGATTCATCATTGGCATCCATCCGTGTCATGCATTGACTCATTAATTTTTTTGGCTTCAGCCGTGGTCACTCAATTGACTGCCTGCCTCCAAATTAATATTGAGAATTACCGACAGCCAGATCGATATATCATTGCCATTTCATAAATCTTTAACAGAAATATACTACTCAGCAAGCACAATTCATCTGCTCCAAAATCCACAATCCCGGACTACCTCACCTCACCTTTATATACATTACATACTTGGACTAGCCGACTAGGCAGGTAGATAGAAAGAAGATGAGGATGCTACTAATAAGTATATACTTGTAGAGCGAAGCAAGAATTAAAGAAAGAACAAATTAAGATGCAAGCAGAAACACACAGAGATCGACGATGATGATGCATGGAGCTAGCAATGGAAGGAAAACAAATAAATAAAATTTAATCAAACTGAGCTAGAAGAAAAGGAAGAAGACATTGAGCTAGTAGTCTCGCCAGCAGACGAGCATGGAGACGCAGCGGCGGACGATGTAGAACCTCGCCCTGTGCTCCTTCACCGCCTCCACGCACTTCTTCGACAGCCGCTGCGAATTGTTGCTCTGCTGCTGCTGCTGTTGCTGATGCTGCGAGCTGCTGCTGCTGGCGCCACCACCGGCGGCGGACCAAGCGGTGGTAGTGTGCCTGCTGGCGGTGACGCTGGCGGAGTAGCTCCGGCTGAGCGTGGTGCTGTTGCTGCTGCTGCTGCTGCTATTGAAGTCGGAGGAGGAGTGGTAGTAGTAGTTGCTGCTGCTGCTGCTGCTGCAGGATCTGCCCGATTTGCTCCTCCCCTTGCTACTCGACAGCTTCCACCTCTCGTCCTCCATGGACATTATTAATTCGACCACACGCTCTCTCTCTCTCTCTCTCTAAACAATTACTACTCCAGTAGAGAATGGATGGCTAGCTGTGGATGGATTTATAGACGGGAGAATGAATGGATGAAGTTGGCAGATCGAGAATGAACTGGGGACTAGGAAGAAGAAGAAGAAGAAGAAGAAGAAGAAGAAGACGAAGAAGAATGAGCCGAGCTGCCTGCCTGAGAATAATAATAATGCAATGCAAAATGTGCAATGCTGATTGCGAGAGCGAGACACAGAGACGCAGACGCAGGCAGCAGCAGGCTGATTGCGAGTGGCGCACTGCAGTGGAGTAGTGGAGTGTGTGTGCTCTGCTCTGCTATGCTGGGACCCAATCAAACCAGTACTCCTACTTACCTCGCCTAGCTCTTTCCTGGCCCGTTGGATCCGACAGCCGGGTGCCAATCTCAACGCACCAAGGAATCATCACTCACTACTCCACGTACTCCTTGTGTGCTGGAATTTTAATCCTTTATTAATCATTTTGAAAAACATATCTGTAAATACACTCCTAGTACAAAAGCTTACTATTGCATTACACCCCTTAGCTCGACGACAGGATCATTGCGCGCTGAGGTTCAAGTTCAACGTCTTGCCCCCAAATCGAGTTGCGCCAAAAGCGCTGAGGTTGAAATTATGTACTTCGTTTTCTCCTTCCACCTCTCTTCTGATTCATCAAATTATGTACTCCAAAAACAAGATTGACGTTGAGATGTATTTTTTTTTCGGGGAGACGTATGTTGAGATGTCTAAAGTCGGCGCCACGGACTCTGGTGCCGAGTTTTGGATTTATTTTTACAATAAATTTTTTTATGGGTCTATATGTGAAACAACTTTTAGAAAAGGGGTAGAGTATTAAAAAAAATCCAGTCCTTGTGTGTGTTGTTTGCTATGCTTGAGACAGACAGAAAGAGACCTCTCCTAGTCAGCAGCAGCAGGCCAGCAGCAGGAGCTACCATTGCAGCATTGCATCTCATCGCTCATCGTTTGTCTTGGCTTTTGATCTAAAAATTCTCCTGGTACCTACAGCTACCAACCGTAGTACTCGCACCAGTGTACCAATAACCAGTCCCTTTCCCTCCTTGCATGCTTTGCTCTGCATCACATCGATCTTTCTTTGCTGCCGCCGCTGCTGCTGCTAGTCCAGTGTAGTCAAGTGTCATATCTCATTCTGAATTATCACATGATTGCCAATGTGTTCCCTACCTTTCTTTCTTTTCTTCTTCTTCTTCTTCCTCCATCCACCAAGCTTGTTAGTATTATGTAGCCGTTGCACTTTACCACCATGACGCCTGTCATTCCCAAGCTAAAGCTTTTTCCTTTTTTTTTTTTTTACTTTTACTGCCCTTTGGCGCTTCTCTAGCTAGTTTCAACCAACATGCATATATAACAAGTACCACATTCACATGGATTAATGCAGGAATATATACATGCATCAATGTGGCAAACAATTCTTCTCACAGTATTAATTTGCAGAAAGGAGGGGGAAAATAAAGATTAAAAATGCATAGCCGAGCTCATGCATGCACTTTTGATCTGGTATATGTCACATCCTGCATGGGTCAACATTATTAAGCAACTGACACTAGTAAAAAAAGAATCAAACTCCTACTACGCTAGTTTACATTATTGAGCTAGCTAGAGAGTCGACCGATCGATCGGCGTGATAATGTATTTTTTTTCGAGGATTAGATTAGATGGGAGACCAGTATGGTTAATATGTAGTAAGTGACAACCTTTCTGAGACATTTGCATGCAGGGGAAACTAAAGAAAATGTTGGTGTGGGGGAGGAAGCTATCGCTATCAGCAGTGTAGTGCAGGCGATAGGAACAGAAAATTTGCAGAGAGGACGATCTCGATCGATCGATCGATCAATGGAGGAGGAGACATCCATATATGTAGGCCAGGTAGGGTTGGATCTCATTGCTTCCCAGAAATTCTGCGTATATATACATATATTGTTTTCCCCCCTGCAGCTAGCTAGTAATAACTGATTAATTACTTAAACTAATCGCATCTCATCGATGCACACACACAAGGAGGACGACGACAGTGTCAGATGAGGCGGAATTAATATATACTCGATCAAAGTGAAAAGCAAAGGTTTTTCTAGGGAAACAAGGCAGAATAATTAAGGGAAGCAGAGAGATTAAGCTGTCTGTCAGTCTGAATATAATTGCGACGAACTGCATGCAACAATCCCCCAGGAGAGCATGAGCAGCTGGCTGATCGAGCAGGTACAACAGATGCAGCGAAACCGAAACGATGTAGCAGCGTCGTCGGATCCGGTTTGAGTTTAATTAGCGTGCTTAAAAATTGTTTAATGGCTGGCCAGTCAGTCACAGGCTCACAGCAATCTCTAGATCATGGGCGTGTACTATGCGTAACAGTAGATACTACTATTACATCCATTTCATTTTCCAAATGGGTTGTGTTGTGCTGTGTACAAACGTACAATGTGGCATGCGGGGTCGAGATAAATTGGCTGCTACTGGGCCAAAATTCAAAATGGGCCCTTGCTAGAAAATTTCCAAATGGGCTTTTTACAGAATCTTTAGTACGGACTATTGCTGGGTAAGGCCCATGCAGATTGTGGGTTCGTGGGCCTTTCTGATCGATGCTGCTAAAGGAATTTTTTTTGTTTTTAGATTTTTTTTTTTAATATTTACAGAAATATTATAGCGCCGAAAAAATTTGCAAAACTAGACCCTGCCGCCCTTTCAAAGGGCGGCAAGCCGACGTGGATAAATGCATTGTATGAAATAGGGTTTTACCTGTGGTACTATATAAATATATATTGTTAGATGTAGGCAGGGTTTAAAAAACCGCCGGGGGCCCGGTTACCGCCACCCGGCGGTACGGCGGTTACCGGCGGTAACCGCGCAAAACCGCGACAAATTTACAAATCGAAATTAGAATTCAAAAATTCGGGCAAACCGCGCGGTTTGGCGCGGTTACCGCGCGGTTTGATGCGGTAACCGCGCGGTTTGGCGCGGTTACCGCGCGATGTGTAATGGGTCGCACAGTAACGGGCCGGCCCATTTTTTTTTCTTTTTCCAATTTTCAAATTTATTCTCCGTTTTGCTCTCAAATTTGAATAAATATTACTCTTTTTTGAGAAATTTCTTCACCATAAAACACTATAAATCAAGCACTACCTTCACCATTTTTTTTGATTTTTTTCTTTTTTTTTAAATTTTTGAATTTG